>ML778418.1:1671930-1684687 GCA_009831015.1 Picea engelmannii
ACACTCTCTCACACACATATAATATATCTAACATACATAAACAAAATTTAAACACACCACACATACATATATAAGTAGAAAAGCAGGGCAGTGACTGTTTATGGTGGTTCTTCCTTCATATCTATCCACACCGAGATACCAAAGGCTGAAATATTTTCGATGGCCATTTGCTCTGAATGCGACAGCTCCTTAGTGAGATAATCGTACTTCGTGGAGAGATCTATTGAACACTTGATGCATTGTCCTTTGGAGTATAGTGTAACTTCAGAATGTGAACTAACTTCCACTTCACCCTCCTTCATCCTTAAATCTTTTACCCACTTTAATAAAAAGATTTATAACTTCACTTTATACACATGCATTTACTTTATCCACATGAAATAAGCCACGACCCAATAAAAAATATATATAAACAATATATATATTTTACCACACTTTACCACTTAACCTCATTACCTTGTAATTCCGATTTGCCTTCACTCCACTAAACTCACCCAGCAAAGTCCATGCATGCAAGAATACTCACTAGGTCCACTCAAAGGCAAAGAATACTCACTAGGTCCACTCAAAGGCAAATACGCAGCAGAGAGACAGCACTCAGGCACCCTCAACAGCAAACATGCTCCACGCAGTAATTAACTCTCCACGCATAGCTCCACGCAGCAACTCAGCAATGGTTAACCCCAGCGACGGCAATCAACTACAGCCTCAAATGGTATGCAATGGCACACGGTGGCACATCATCAACGGCATTCAACGGCAACGAAAAGAGTGACCTGCTGTGGGATCTCCTAGCTCTCACGCTTAGACTGCTCACGCACTCTTGCACACAACGTTCAACCTCATGGTAGCATTACTCCCGCTCTGATACCAAAATAAAGATTGGAAGAATTAATTCACACAATACAAAACAGTTTTCATTACTTAACAAACAAATGGAGGTTACATATATAGCATGCAGATCACTGACTCAAGCGGATCTGATTAGCTAAGAATAGTAAACCTAGAAACTCACTGTTACAACAATCATGGTTGAAACTCACAGTTACAACAGTCATAGTTATCTCTTACTAAAGTAAGCTTTATTCTAACAGAATTCACCACAAATCAAATGGACCCCCAACCGTTCTAACATCTCTATGCGTTTTTATTTTCACCTTCACTCCGCAAGTAATATCCTTTGGCCTTTGCATCAAACCTTGAAATATCTCTGCGTTCGTTGACCATTTACTTCAGACTTCGAAAGTATTTCTGCGGTTGTTTGACCACTGCCTCTTTGCATTCTTTACAAGTTGTAATCGATTAGACTCTATAACTCGTGGAGCTTCGTATCACCCAGGGTCAAATCGATCAAGATCCAACGAAGATTTTGTATCATAAAATCACGAAAAAAAGAGGAGACAGTCAAACAATGACTCCAAGGCCAATCTACACGGACTATAAATTTGGATCTGTAAGTTTCATTGGAAACCCACGGAAATGAAATACATATAAGTAAATTATCTTCTCCGGAATCCACCAACTCATACGAATTCCAAGTATGACATTTTGAGAGTCCTTACGAAAATTTTCATTCTAGAAAAATTAGCTAAACTCAGAGAATTACAAATTTTAAAAAATTATTGGGCAATAGGTTTAACAAGAGCGTAAATGAAATTCTAAAGGACCAACTCTAGGAAGCGACCAAGAAGGAATCAAATTCTGAGTATGATTATCGCAATAATAAAATCATTCAACAAATATAGCGCAGTACACACAGAAAATGCCCACGCACGTCGTCGTTCTCTTACTCCTTACAAGGTAATATCAATTTAACACTAGACTGCGTTTTTATACTTATCATGAATCAATCCAAATAATATTACAACAAATTTCAATCACTAGCGAAGGCATGTAGCTGAGGATATGAATTTAATAAGCAAGCCCAGGGCAGTAATCAAGAAATTGTACGCTGCATATACATATTTTAACTGGCAGCCATAATACATTCGAGGCACTGAAATGTTAATAATTACCAAAATTCACTACTAAATCCCACAAAACATATCAATAACTTGTCAATTCGATTATTAGGTTATGGAGAATTCGTATGAACTCTATTACACAGTTAAATCTTAATAACCTATGCGCGTAAAGAACCTCAACATGGGGTTTTGTTTCCTTTATTTTGTTTACATACAGCAAGATAAAGTAAGAAATGGGAATTCGTGTTGAGATTTGGAGAGCTCGGGGATTTTCTTCCCTTACTTTTGTCTATATATATTGCAGAATTTTAACACAGCTAGTTCTCTTTCAGTTAAAATCGTTTAGTGACTTGTAATACGGATTAAATTAAATGAGAATATAGTTCAGATAGAATTATATTTTTCAGATCAGATTATATTCAGTTGAAAATCGTTTTAAAAAAGAAAAAATGATATTCGAGTTACCTTTTGTTACAAATTATAATTATAATTTTTTTCGTTACACTTGAATTCAGTTATTCGTACCACTAATTTCTATTAAAGCTTTAGGGTGATTGTTTCGAATTAAATCTTTTCGGCGATGATCAACTTGTGCTCATGACCTTCGCCTTCATCCTTAGTTGCTAGATGGATAAAATTTGGTGCACAAGAGGAATAATAATATTATTTCCCATTTAAACCATAGTCCTGGAAAATACCATTCATTATATTTATGCGCGTTCGTTGTAACAATTAAAATTGATTTCCAATCAATGATAACTCGCGAGTCACCGAGGACATGAAGGTGATAGCTCCAAAAGTCCAAGCTCCAAACTGTCCACATATCCTCAGATCTCACAATAGAGAGGTGGATGCCCTATCGAAGAGGGCTTTAAAGGGAGTGGTTGGTAGACTCTCGATTTTCCATAGGGATAGAGGGATAGTGAGCCCTATCTCCTCTATAAATGTATTTGAATGATGTGGGTTGTTCCCTTCTCGTCGTTGGTTGGTTATTTGGGCGCTTTGCTCTCTTGTTCCTCTTCTTTTCGGCTTTTCCTCCTTGGCAGGTTTGTTTTGTTTAGAACTCTCTCTGTTGGTGCACTGTCCATGTTTCGTTTCTGCTGGCAGTTTGCTTTGTAAAGAAATTTATACCATATATAAATTTGAGCAATTTTCTCTTGGAAAATTAAAATTGATTTCACCGCTTGGATACTGATGTGCAATCATTGTAAAACTTATATTTTATTGCGCAACTTAGATATTGATGCGCGATCCTTGCAGAACTTATATCTTATTCCGCCACTTAGATTGCGAGGCAAGATAATTGTATTACTCAGATTCTATTTCTTCACTTATTTGATGATATGTGAGCGCTTATTTTACTTATATTTTATTTGCCTCTAATCGATGCTAAGTTTAGACCTGCCATGCACCAATGTGTATGTATCTCATGTCATTTTGGAGTGGGCTTCTTGCCCTTATAAAATTTGATGGTTATTTCTTGAGTTTTGCACAATTGAAAAGTATTGAATGTGGTTACCCTACGTCAATGTTAGCATAATGGATTGGGGTGTTTTTGCTTATAGATTTCGTATAATGTATGACAGTTAAATTCTTGTATTTTTGGCGCGTTGGATTTTATGTTATGAATGAAGGATTAGAATTGTTTATGCTTGCACCTTAGTTACTATTACGCTTGTTGCAATGTGACACCATGATTCCTTATGATTGGATCATTGTGCGCGTTGATCGATAAGTGAGTATGATAACCTGGATTGGGTCATGTGCTTACCTGGACGATGAGGATGTTCATTATTGTAATTATTGTAGTGAAAATTGCATTGTGATGCATGATGGTGGACATTTTATGTCTTGCTCGCCATGGAAGTTTCTGTTACATGGGTCGGTTTATTAGAGGTTGGTTGTGCCTTGGTGATCATTGATGATGAATGATGATAATGTGTCGCCGTGTCTTAAATGTTATTAAAGAATTCTATTTCTTCCATAGCATATGTGAATGATGAGTCAATGATATCGCTTTCCTTGTGATATTTAAATTTCCCAACACAACAGTTCCCATTTGAAAAAAACAAATTACCTATTGTTTATCACTATTGTTGTCGTAGCAACTAGGGTTGTTACAATGTTTATGTTAGCCTACAATTTTACCTCTCTTTTTGTGTGTGTGTGTGTGTGTGAGAGAGAGAGAGAGAGGTGTCTGTTACTTGGTTAAAATGATTTATATGTGAAAGCTTGTAATATATTTTAATTTTTAATTTATGTTAAATGAAGACATGAAATAAGAATAAAGAGGAGAAATCCATGAATGCATGAATATCATCAAGAGTTAAGGGAATGGATATCATAGATTCAATAGGGGGTTTAGTATTGAAGTCTATATATGGGAGTTGAAATTATGATCCATCAAAAAACATTTCAATGACAAGAGTTGATGGAGGAGAGGGAGGTTGATCTAGGTGGATATTGGTGTCCACCCATCTTTTCCAACTGACTCAAAATAGTTTTCTGACAATTTTGGTAATTTACTATTTTTAGAAGTTTTTAACTTCATGGGCCATTTTGAGGGCCTAAATGAAGGTGTTTTTGGGATCGATCTTCTCAATGACAGCTGAAGACTCTGATTGATCCCCCTAAATGAATCTCCTTGACGATACCTTTCCAATGAGCTCTCGTGCACACCAAATGGAGATTGTATGCCAAAGTTACACCCCCGAGAAGATGATACACCAAACTACCCAAAACGAGATCCACAAAATTGTTGGCTTTTCATCTTCTGGGGTTAGGGTTTTTCATTTTCTTTATGATAAAAAGGCCTTTGGAGCCTCATTGTAAAAATCATCTTCTTGCGAACGTGAGTAGCCGTCACATCTCTTCTTAGAGATAAGCTGCCACCATTCTAGCAAGTCTTTCACTCTGTAATTTTACAGTCTCTGTACATTTCTTTCATTAATAGAAATTGTGTATTATTGTATCTATGTGTTTATGGTTGCATATCTGATACATTTATGTTATATTATTGAATATCCAAGATATCTCTGTGCATTTATTTATTATATCTCCTCTCTCATTTTGTGTCAAAAATAATCTAAAGCAATGGTATTAGAGAAGGCTGCTCTTGATCATTTTTTCAGTGCATGTCCTCGACGAGGTCCGGGGATAGAAAGTTGGGTCTCGAGCTTGTCTCTCTTGAAGAAAATTTCTCTCACATGCCCAATAAACCCTCGATGGAGGAAGAAAAGAAAAATGATGGAGCAGATGATCCTATCAATCTATTGCTTGATGAAGCTCTCACGGGACAGAGGGACGAAATAATGGATAACTTTTTCCACATCCTTCAATGCCTTCCAATAGCAACATGTTCATATTAATCAAACAACCACTTTGGAGGCAACTCGCCTTTCAAGGTACAAGTTAATTTTGATATTCCTATATTTGAAGGAAAAATAGATGCAAAAGCTTTAGACAAATGGTTAAATTTGCTAGAAGGTTATTTCTATGTTCACAATTTTTCCGATAGAGAAAAGATCACCTTCGCAATCCTTAAATTTCTCCCCCATGTCAAACATTGGTGGGAAACTTACTAGAAGAAAAGTTCCACAAAGGAGTCTGGAATATATGGGGATGAGCCCAGTTGAGATTTTTTTGTGGATGTGGTGAAGGAACAGTATTACCATGTTGGCAACTATGAGGACCAGTACATGAGATGGACCACACTACGACGAGGGAGGGGCCAAGCAGTTATGGAGTTCACCAATACCTTCCATACCTTGCGCACCAAGATGGGTATCAAAGACTTCAAACAACATTTGGTTCTGAAATACCGTGGGGCTCAACAAAGATACATCCAAACTGAAATGGATTTTATGGACATCTCATCACTCGGTGTTTCTTATCGATATGATGTTAAAATCGAGCATAGATTTAAGAACCAAAACAAACGGGAGTTTGGGTTTGGAAATCTACAACAACCAAAGTATGATAAAGACAACCCTAACAAACAATCTCCCGAAAACTAGTCCAAGCCACAGGAAAAGAAGGGTCACAGAAAGACAAAGAAGGACACCAGAAAATGGTGTGATGTCCCCAAAAGCCACTGGCACAACACCAAGGAATGTCGCTCAAAACAGTCATTGGTGGCCGAGATTAAAGACAAGGAGCCGAACCCTAATTCAGAATCTGATTATGAAAATATTTGTAAAAAACACATCATCAACGCAAACCCCATTGTTATTTCCGCGATCGCAACAACTCAACCAGAAGAAACAATAGATCTTGAAGAGGGGGAGCACCATTTTCATTCACAGATGTGGGTGAAGGGGACCCCACTGCATTTTATTGTTGATAGAAGAAGCCAGAAGAACCTCATCTCAACAGAGATCATCAAACAGTTGGTATTGTCGACAACACCACACCCGCAACCATACAACATCGGGTGGCTTCGCCAAGGATGAGATATTCGTGTCAGCTAGCAGTGTCGATTGTCATACGACATCCAACCCTTCAAGGATGAGGTATTATGTGATGTTTCCCCATTGGATTTCTGTGATGTTTTGTTGGGCCAACCATATATGTGTAAGTGCCATGCTATTTATGAGTCTCGACCCCGTATTTTCATTCTTACTCTAGGGGGTCATCTCTACAGAATACCAGAGGTAGTTCCAACTATTGACCCACCTAAACAATGTTTCAAAGTAGTATCTCATACTACAAAATTCAGCTTCTTCACAATCTGCTCAAAAGGGGAACCGAAGGATACTGCAACCAGTACAGGCTCGACCCAATCACCTTCTATCCAACAGAAGCAAGTCAAAAAAATTCTAGAAAAATGCAAATATTCCTTCTGCACACAGTCATATCAGATAGCCCGAATGGTTTAACAAAGACAACCCCGCTAGCAACAATTTCATGACAACCTTCCACAAGCTAAGCAATGCAACTTCTCCAACAAGGCAAGCAATTTATCAAGATGCACATTCAACAAACGTTTTTCCCTCTCCCCTGGGCACTCAATGCAATGGACACCATTGCTTCCTACAGAGGGAGGATTGATCCAGGTGGATATCAATGGCCTCCCACCTTTTCCAACTAGCTCAAAACAATTTTCTGGCAATTTTGGTAATTTACTATTTTTAGCAGTTTTAAACTTCATGGGCCATTTTGAGGGCCTAAATGAAGGTTTTTTGGGACCGAGCTCCTTAATGATAACCAAAGTGTCTTATTGAGCCCCCTAAATGAATCTCCTCAACGATTCCTTTCCAACGAGCTATCGTTCACCCGAAACAGAGATCGTATACCAAAGTTACACCCCCGAGAAGTTGATACACCAAACTACCCAAAACGGGGTCCGCAAAATTATTGGTTTTTCAACTTCCGGGGTTAGGGTTTTGGATTTTATTTATGATAAAAAGGTCTTTCGAGCCTCATTGTAAAAATCATCTTCTTATGAATGCAAGTAACCATCACATGTCTTCTCAGAGATAAGCTATCACCATTCTAGCGAGTCTTTTACTTTGTATTTTTACAGTCTATGTACATTTCTTTCATTAATAGAAATCATGTATTACTGTATCTTTGTATTTATGGTTGCATCTCTGATACATTTATGTTATATTATTGAATATCCTCGATATGTTTATGCATTTCTTTATTATATCTCCACTCTCATTTCATGCCAAAAATAATCTGGATCAGAAATAGAGAAGGATTATCCTTAAGAAAGGGGGACTAAGTGGTAGATGGGCTTATAAAGGAATGTATGGGTGAAAAAGGATTGAACCTAAGGGGAAGGATTTCACACTAAGGGTAATGGTAACATATCACTCTTAAATATACAAGTAAATTAACTTCATGGGGAACAATAGTTCTCCCAATAATTTCCCAAAAATCACTATCATAGCATCCAATCAAGTTAATCTAAGAATAAAGTTGTACGCAACCTAATATTTGATGAAAAAAATGTGTCATGGTTTCGGGCTTGAGGATTAATGTTGTGTACATATACACAACATCTTTTGTACATGGAATATTTTTTTTATAAGCTCATTTATGCTCCATCACTAAGTTTGTTGAGATTATTAATGGGTCATTATTAAGTTAGTGGGTAACTATTAGTTATATTAAGTTAGTGGGTAACTATTAGTTATATGAATTGATGACTCACCATTATTTTTATTGGAGAGGTGTTATTATGAGAGTTGTCCACAAATTTCATAATAGTTTCTAAAAATTTCCAAATAATTTTCATAAATTAATTTTGGATCTACAATATACTCAAATTTATATACAATTTAAAAAAAAAATGCTCAAATCACAGGTCATACGAACAAGGTGTCGTAGATTAAAAAAATGTTGTTATTTTTGTTTTGTTTTTTACGAAACTATAGTTACTATATTATGGTTGTTATAAATCATATAACTTTTGATACATACCCCACAATGAAGCCATACCAAATGCATTAGATAGAGATCTTCCATAGCTTCAATTTAATATAGTATATGATATATCTGAATAATATTCAATGAGTTACAAGATATACAATTTGTCATACAATTTCAGCCTAAAAAACCCTGGCAGAAATGGGAAAGCCATAATCAAGGTAATATTTTGTTTTTTTTATTAAAACCCTATAATGGAATATTCAAAAGAAGAAATCAAAATAATCTTGGATGTATGTAATAGATTTTGTATGGCACTCGCTGTAAATATTAAATATCATAATGAGATATAGTCATGGTTAGATATGGAATATAATTTTTAAGAATGGCATGGAGATATTTTCCAATGGTGTGAATATGATCATTTTCAACTTGTCTTAACTGATTGTATTCCTATTTATGATGAATATCCATGTCAATATCATTTAGATTTAGAAAAGGAAAGCATGATTCCACATCTTCTCTTTCAATGATCTCTTCCTGATGAATATCCTAGTGTATAGAATGGTGAACCTTCTTATGAAGGGAACTTACAAGAGAATACACTCATTGAAGAGAGAATACACTCATTGAAGTTGACGAGAAACAAATTATCTAAGAGTAGCCCATTCCCATGGAACACGTCATGGAAACAAAAATTGTTATACATTCCTCTTTAGTAGAAGAGAAGCATGAACATAAACACAATAATAATAATGGAATTAATAGAGAAACATGAACATAAACACAATAATAATAATGGAATTAATAGGTCCCAAGATTCCATTAATAAATTTTTAATCATTACGAATGTCGATCTCTACTACGACTTTGAGGACATAGGACCAAGAAGGTAGGGAGTGACATGGTCCCAAATTAGTGAGATATTGTGTATGCCTCTATCTTATTGATGCAAGGAAAAGAGAATGACTTTGGTTATTGGTTGTATTTTTATCTCCTTCTTCCTTATGCTTTGAGTTTAAACCATATCATTAGGGAAGAACATATTGTGCCCCTAATCCAACCAAATGAAAAGAAGATTTATGGATGTAATTCATGTCTTTTTTTCATTTGTTAGTTTTGGGTTCCATAAACTAGTAATGACATGTTAATAAAGGTCATTTTTATATGAGTAGGTCTACTTTTATTATACAAGAATTGAATAAGTGATTAGTAATAGGAATATAGATAGATTTCAGTACAAGAATTGAATAAGTGATTAGTAATAGGAATATAGATAGATTTCAGTACAAACATTATTTAAGAGGGAGGTTATTTTAGTGTACATGTTCATAACATAATGACTAATATGTTAATAAAGGTCATTTTTATATGAGTAGGTCTACTTTTATTATACAAGAATTGAATAAGTGATTAGTAATAGGAATATACATAGATTTCTGTACAAACATTATTTAAGAGGGAGGTTATTTTAGTATACATGTTCATAACATATTTTGTACCTGGGATATTTTTTTTGTAACGTCACTTAGCCCCATCACTAAGTTGATATTATTAATGAGTCATCATTAAGTTAGTGAGTAGGTGTAGCACCCCTATTTTACCTTATTATTATTATAACCAAACTTATTCTTTGAGGGTGTTTGATTCACAAACGAATCAATTATTGACTCTTATTATGATTATGTGACTGAATTTTAAACATGATCGAGTAAAGTTGAGAATGTTGATTTGGTTAAATCAATTTCATGTGATGATTAGATAAATATTTTATGTAGTGATATGATGAAAATTATGTTAATGGTAAAATCCCTGGATGATTTTTACATGAGATTTGGATTTTACTACTATAGATATTACTAATGGTTTTCCTAGTGTGGTAGGGAACTATAAAAGTGTGTTGATGTGAAAAACCATTGACAAGAATTGGGACTCTGTATTTAGTCAAGAAGTAATAATTATCTTATGAATATGTTTTGTATAATCGATTTGAATGATGAAAAATATGGACAAATTTTTTTAGTGAATGCAGGCATAGAGGATATGCTTTCCGATTCAACCAACACATGGGTAACAAGGTTGTATAGAGTTAAACCAGGTACTACCAGGAAAGGTGGATAAACATCACTGCTTCCACCTACTATCACTTCTACCATGGCCAGAGATGAAAAGCGTAGGACACTTTTACTTAGCAGTTGCATGTTGTCATGAAAGTAGGCCACTGATTCAGTCACTAATGAGGACTAACCGATGGGCATCAAATAAGGTGTAAGCCTTATTCCTCAATATCCATCAGTCTCTCAATAAGTTAAATGACATGAGTTAACGATGTTTCCACAATTGCGCCAATTTTCCCATTGCTTAAGGTTGGATACTTAAAGGGCATGTATGCATGGCACCCTTCAATTACATCAAGTATGTCTTGAAGGGAATGGTGTGCATGGCACCCTTAGTATCCTTATGGAAATTAAAATGAAAGTAAAAGTGATAAATAATTTAAATGCATAATACAAAGAGAACTATTCTTAAGAATTTTAATTAAAGGAAAATAATAATTATTCTCATTCATTTAGAAAGAGAAACTAAACAATGGTACAATTAACATCCTTCATTGGTAACCATTCTTAGTAAAGTCAAAGTAAAATAAAAAAAATAAGAATGAAAACATAGGTTATTAAGTTGTGCATGTTTTTTTTTAACTAATTAATTAATAGGAAAAATTCATTTCTCAAGAACTATTAAGTAATCTAGAAAAGTTAGGAAGAAGAATCTTAATTCAAATTGATTTAGTAAGAAAAAAAATGTAGGCTAAATTTAAGTAAAGAAAGTAGTAAGAAAAGGATAGGAAACATCTAAGAGAAAATTATAAAAGTCAATAAAAATTAGAAAACATTTAGGAAAAAATATAAGAGTCAAGAAAAACTAAGAAACATCTAGGAGAAATTGTAAGAGTGAACAGAATATAAGAAAATTCCAAAGAGTAATTTTAAGCAGTAATTATAAGCAGTCAAGAAAACTTGGTGAGGGAAATGATTTATTTTAAATTTTAATTGGTAATTTCACGTGCACTTGGGCATGTTATAAAAACAAGGTCTTGGGAAGAAGGAGAGGACTTGTCATTCATTTACACCCTATGGTTGGAGGGTTGTCATAAGGAAAATAGATATTGAGCAATTTTATCAAGAGTTTGGATATTGATGTGATCTTTAGGTGAGAACCTCTAAGATTGCAAGCCTGAACATCAATCACTTGATAGTGTCTATACAACCCGTTGCAGCTTGGGGGATCTCAGGGAAGAAGAATACCCACAAGTATTGGCAGGGTGGTTAATTAGTGGGTCAATCCAATGATCGACAAGCTCAAAAAAAGTTGATGCAAATTCTGGAATTATGGAAATTGAGTGAAGTTGTTGCAAAGTCCCAATGCATTTGAAAAAGGTTAAACAAGTGATGCAAGTTCATTGACAAACAAAGTCTCCCAATTAATGTAATTTAATTACTTGGTTACGTCATAAATTGTATGAAGCCATGCGTTTTCCTTTACATTTTTATTTGATTTACAGACAGATTGAATGCACCAAGAACCTTGCGCAACCTTCTTTTTACTTCGATTTACCTCTCTGAGTATATTTCTTTCCTTCACTCAGCGTGGAATTCACCAGTAATCGAATGTGAAAACGGACCTGCATGCAGAAAATGAAGTGCAGGACAGCACGAAAACAGATCTGCAATAACAGAAAACGAATTGCCAGGAACCGAATGCAAAAACACCACACCGGATCTCATTATTGAATTGATATATAAAGGAAATTACATGCAGGAAATGCTTTGTAAATAACGAAGTGACTAACAGCCTAACTCGGTGATGAAAACAAGAAACCAAACGCTTTGTAGTTAACTAAACAATCAAAGCAACGATTTGCTCAATCACGGAGCAAATCGCGGAGAAAATCGTGGAGCAAATCGCTCAACTTATTCGTCTAACACACCCCCTTATGTTGGAGCATGACAATCATCTAACCTAACAACACTCAGCTTAGATCTGAGTGATACAAATGTTTCTGTGCCCAAAGTCTTTGTGAAGATATCAGCTTGCTGATCTGTTGATTTACAAAATTTTACAGTGATTACATCTTCATTTACCAATTCTCGAATAAAATGATAACGGATATCAATGTGCTTGCTCTTTTTGTTGAAGACTTGATTCTTGGACAATGTAATTGCAGAACTGTTGTCACAATATATTGGAGTTGGCTCCAATTTCTTTGGTGATAAATCACTTATTAACCTTCTTAGCCAAACAACTTGACATGCTGCGGAAGTTGCTGCAACATATTCGGCCTCTGCGGAAGACAATGTAACAACTGGCTGTTTTCTTGATGCCCAAGAAATCAGACTTGATCCATATTTGAATGCATA
>ML778418.1:1688651-1702897 GCA_009831015.1 Picea engelmannii
TTCAGACTTCGAAAGTATTTCTGCGGTTGTTTGACCACTGCCTCTTTGCATTCTTTACAAGTTGTAATCGATTTAGACTCTATAACTCGTGGACCTTCGTATCACCCAGGGTCAAATCGATCAAGATCCAACGAAGATTTTGTATCATAAAATCACGAAAAAAAAGAGAGACAGTCAAACAATGACTCCAAGGCCAATATACACGGAATATAAATTTGGATCTGTAAGTTTCATTGAAAACCCTCGGAAATGAAATACATATAAGTAAATTATCTTATCCGGAATCCACCAACTCATATGAATTCCAAGTACGACATTTTGAGAGTCCTTACGAAAATTTTCATTCTCAGTATGATTATCGCAACAATAAAATCATTCAACAAATGAAGCGCAGTACACAGAGAAAATTCCCACGCACGTCGTCGTTCTCTTACTCCTTACAAGGTAATATCATGTATCTGAAGATATGAATTTAATAAGCAAACCCAGGGCAGTAATCAAGAAATTGTACGCTGCATATACATATTTCAACTGGCAGCCATTATACATTCGAGGCACTGAAATGTTAATAATTACCAAAATTCACTTCTAAATCCCACAAAACATATCAATAACTTGTCAATTGGATTATTAGATTATAGTCACAGGTTATGGAGAATTCGTATGAACTCTATTACACAGTTAAATCTTAATAACCTATGCGCGTAAAGAACCTCAACATGGGGTTTTGTTTCCTTTATTTTGTTTACATACAGCAAGATAAAGTAAGAAATGGGAATTCGTGTTGAGATTTGGAGAGCTCGGGGATTTTGTTCCCTTATTTTTGTCTATATATATTGCAGAATTTTAACACAGTTAGTTCTCTTTCAGTTAAAATCGTTTAGTGACTTGTAATACGGATTAAATTAAATGAGAATATAATTAAGATAGAATTATATTTTTCAGTTGAAAATCGTTTTGGTTACACTTGAATTCAGTTACCCGTACCACTAATTTCTATTAAAGCTTTAGGGTGATTGTTTCAAATTAAATCTTTTCTGCGATGATCAACTTGTGGTCACGACCTTCGCCTTCACCCTTAGTTGCTAGATGGATAAAATTTGGCGCACAAGAGGAATAATAATATTATTTCCCATTTAAACCATAGTCCTGGAAGATACCATTTCGTTATATTTATGCGCGCTCGTTGTAATAATTAAAATTGATTTCACCGCTTGGATACTGATGCGCGATCATTGTAAAAAATATATTTTATTGCGCAACTTAGATATTGATGCGCTATCTTATTCCGCCACTTAGATTGTGAGGCGAGATAATTGTATTACTCAGAGTCTATTTCTCCACTTATTTGATGATATGTGAGCTCTTATTTTACTTATATTCTATTCGCCTCTAATCGATGTTAAGTTTAGACCTTGCATGCACCAATGTGTATGTATCTCATGTCATTTTGGAGTGGGCTTCTTGCCCTTATAAAATTTGATGGTTAGTTCTTGACTTTTGCACAATTGAAAAGTATTGAATGTGGTTACCCTGCGTCGATGTTAGCATAATGGATTGGAGCATAATGGATTGGGGTGTTTTTGCTTATAGATTTAGTATAATGTATGACAGTTAAATTTTTGTACTTTTGGCGTGTTGGATTTTATGTCCTGAATGAAAGATTAGAATTGTTTATGCTTGTGTCTTAGTTACTATTTCGCTTGTTGCAATGTGGTAATATGATTTCTTATGATTGGATCATTGTGTGAGTTAATCGATAAGTGAGTATGATAACCTGGATTGGGTCATGTGCTTATCCAAAATTATTGTAATTATTGTAGTGAAAATTGCATTGTGACGAATGATGGTGGACATTTTATGTCTCGCTAGCCTTGGAAGTTTCTGTTACATGGATCGATTTATTAGAGGTTGGTTGTGTCTTGGTGATCATTGATGATGAATGATGATGATGTGTCACCGTGTCTTAAATGTTATTAATGCATTCTATTTCTTCCTTAGCATATGTGAATGATGAGTCAATGGTATCTCTTTCCTTGTGATATTTAATTTTCCCAACACAACAGTTCGCATTTGAAAAAAACAAATTACCTGTTGTTTATCACTCTTGTTGTCGTAACGACTGGGGTTGTTACAATGTTTATGTTAGCATACAATTTTACCTCTTTTTTTTTTCTTTTTTTTTAGTGTGTGTGTGTGTGTGTGTGTGTGTGAGAGAGAGAGAGAGAGAGAGAGAGAGAGAGATGTCTGTTACTTGCTTAAAATGATTTATATGTGAAAGTTTGTAATATATTTTAATTTTTAATTTATGTTAAATGAAGACATGAAATAAGAATAAAGAGGAGGAATCCATGAATGCATGAATATCATCAAGAGTTAAGGGAATGGATATCATAGATTCAATAGGGGGTTTAGTATTGAAGTATATATACGGGAGTTGAAACTATGATCCATCGAAAAACATTTCAATGAGAAGAGTTGATGGAGGAGAGGGAGGTTGATCTAGGTGGATATCGGTGGCCACCCACCTTTTCCAACTGACTCAAAACAATTTTCTGACAATTTTGGTAATTTACTATTTTTAGCAGTTTTAACTTCAAGGGCCATTTTGAGGGCCTAAATGAAGGTGTTTTTGGGATCGATCTTCTCAATGACAGCCAAAGAATCTAATTGATCCCTCTAAATGAATCTCCTCGACGATACCTTTCCAACGAGCTCTCGTGCACACCAAACGGAGATTGTATGCCAAAGTTACACCCTCGAGAAGTTGATACACCAAACTATCCAAAACGGGATCCACAAAACTGTTGGCTTTTCATCTTCCAGGGTTAGGGTTTTGCATTTTCTTTATGATAAAAATTCCTTTGGAGCCTTATTGTAAAAATCATCTTCTTGCGAATGCGAGTAGCTGTCACATCTCTTCTCAGAGATAAGCTGCCACCATTCTAGAAAGTCTTTCACTCTGTATTTTTACAGTCTCTGTACATTTCTTTTATTAATAGAAATTGTGTATTATTGTATCTCTGTGTTTATGGTTGCATATCTGATACATTTATGTTATATTATTGAATATCCACGATATCTCTGTGCATTTATTTATTATATCTCCTCTCTCATTTTGTGTCGAAAATAATCTAAAGAAGTGGTATCAGAGCAGGCTGCTCTTGATCATTTTTTCAGTGCATATCCCCGACGAGGTCCGAGTATAGAAAGTTGGGTCTCGAGCTTGTCTCTCTTGAAGAAAATTTCTCTCACATGCCCAATAAACCCTCCATGGAGGAAGAAAAGAAAAATGACGGAGCAGATGATCCTGTCAATCTGTTGCTTGAGCAAGCTCTCACGGGACAGAGGGATGAAATAATGGATAAATTTTTCCACATCCTTCAATGCCTTTCGATAGCAAAATGTTCATATTAATCAAACAATCACTTTGGAGGCAACTCGCCTTTCAAGGTACAAGTTAATTTTGATATTCCTATATTTGAAAGACAAATAGATGTAGAAGCCCTAAACAAATGGTTAAATTTGCTAGAAGGTTATTTCTATGTTCACAATTTTTCCGACAGAGAAAAGATCACCTTCGCAATCCTTAAATCTCTCCCCCATGTCAAACATTGGTGGGAAACTTACCAAAAGAAAAGTTCCACAGAGGAGTCTGGAATATATGGGGATGAGCCCAGTTGAGATTTTTTTGTGGATGCGGTGAAGGAACAGTATTACCATGTTGAAAAATTTGAGGACCAGTACATGAGATGGACCACACTACGACAAGGGAGGGGCCAAGCAGTTCCGTAGTTCACCAATACCTTCCATACCTTGCGTACCAAGATGGGTATCGAAGACTCTGAACAACATTTGGTTCTGAAATACCGTGGGGCTCTACATAGATACTTCCAAACTGAAATGGATTTTATGGACATCTCATCACTCGGTGTTTCTTATCGATATGATGTTAAAATCGAGCATAGATTTAAGAACCAAAACAAACGGGAGTTTGGGTCTGGAAATCTGCAACAACCAAAGTATGATAAAGACATCCCTAACAAACAATCTCCCGAAAACTAGTACAAGCCACAGAAAAAGAAGGGTCACAGAAAGACAAAGAAGGACACCGGAAAATGGTGTGATATCCCTAAAATCCCCTAGCACAACACTGAGGAATGTCGCTCAAAATAGTCATTGGTGGCCGAGATCAAAGACAAGGAGCCGAACCCTAATTCAGAATCTGATTATGAAAATATTGGTAAAAAAATGAGATCATTGACGCAAACCCCATTGTTATTTCCGCGACCACAACAGTTCAATCAGAAGAAACAACAGATCCTGAAGAGGGGGAGCACCTTTTTCAGTCACATATGTGGGTGAAGGGGACCCCACTACATTTTATTTTTGATAGAATAAGACAGAAGAACCTCATCCCAATAGAGGTCATCAAACAATTGGTATTGTTGACAACACCACACCCGCAACCATACAACATCGGGTGGCTTCTCCAAGGACAATATATTCGTGTCAGCTAGCAGTGTCGATTGTCATACGACATCAAACCCTTCAAGGATGAGTTATTATGTGATGTTTCCCCATTGGATATCTGTGATGTTTTGTTGGGCCAACCATATATGTGGAAGTGCCATGCTATTTATGAGTCTCGACCTCGTATTTTCATTATTACTCTAGGCGGTCATCTCTACAGAATACCAGAGGTAGTTCCAACTATTGACCCACCTAAACAATGTTTCAAGGTAGTATCTCATACTACAAAATTCATCCTCTTCACAATCTATTCAAAAGGGGAATAGAAGGATACTACAACCACTACAGCCTCAACCCAATCACCTTCTATCCAACATAAGCAAGTCAAAAAAATTCTAGAAAAATGCAAAGATTCATTTTTCACATAGTCATATCAGATAGCCTGAATGGTTGAACAAAGACAACCCCACCAACAACAAGTTCGTGACAACCTTCCACAAGCTAAGCAGTGCAACTTCTCCAACAAGGCAAGCAACTCATCAAGATGCAGATTCAACAAATGTTTTTCCCTCTCCCCTGGGTACTCAACACAATGGAAACCA
This sequence comes from Picea engelmannii, assembly GCA_009831015.1. Taxonomy (NCBI): domain Eukaryota; kingdom Viridiplantae; phylum Streptophyta; class Pinopsida; order Pinales; family Pinaceae; genus Picea; species Picea engelmannii. The sequence continues at coordinate 1,693,727 of ML778418.1, forward strand.
TTGCTTCCTATAGAGGGAGGATTGATCCAACTGGATATCGGTGGCCTCCCACCTTTTCCAACTGGCTCAAAACAATTTTCTGGCAATTTTGGTAATTTACTATTTTTAGCAGTTTTAAACTTCATAGGCCATTTTAAGGGCCTAAATGAAGGTTTTTTGGGACCAAGTTTCTCAATGATAGACAAAGGGTGTTACTGAGCCCCCTAAATGAATCTCCTCGACGATACCTTTCAAACAAGCTATCATTCACCCGAAACGGAGATCATATACCAAAGTTACGCCCCCGAGAAGTTGATACACCAAACTACCCAAAACGGGGTCCGCAAAATTGTTGGTTTTTCATCTTTCGAGGTTAGGGTTTTGGATTGTATTTATGATAAAAAGGCCTTTGGAGCCTCATTGTAAAAATCATCTTCTTCTGAATGCGAGTAACCATCACATCTCTTCTCAGAGATAAGCTGCCACCATTCTAACGAGTCTTTTAATTGGTATTTTTACAGTCTATGTACATTTATTTCATTAATAGAGATCGTGTATTATTGTATATTTGTGTTTATGGGTTCATCTATGATACATTTATGTTATATTATTGAATATCCTCGATATCTCTGTGCATTTCTTTATTATATCTCCGCTCTCATTCTGTGCCGAAAATAATCTGGATCAGAAGTGTAGGAGGATTATCCTTGAGAAGGGGGGACTACGTGGTAGATGGGACTATAAAGAAATGCATAGGTGAAAAAGGATTGAACCTAAGGGGAAGGATTTCACACTAAGGATAATGGTAACATATCACTCTTAAATATACAAGTAAATTAACTTCATGGGGAACAATAGTTCTCCCAATAATTTCCAAAAAATCACTATCATAGCATCCAACCAAGTGAATCTAACAATAAAGTTGTACGCAACCTCGTATTTGATGAAAAAAATGTGTCATGGTTTCGGGCTTGAGGATTAATGTTGTGTACATATACGCAACATCTTTTGTACATGGAATATTTTTTTTATAAGCTCATTTATGCTCCATCACTAAGTTTGTTGAGATTATTAATGGGTCATCATTAAGTTAGTGGGTAGCTGTTAGTTATATGAATTGATGACTCACCATTATTTTATTGGAGAGGTGTTATTATGAAAATTGTCCACAAATTTCATAATAGTTTCTAAAAGTTTCCAAATAATTTTCATAAATTAATTTTGGATCTACAATATAATAAATTTTGTATACAATTTAAAAAAAAAAAATGCTCAAATCAGAGGTCATATGAACAAGGTGTCGTAGATTAAAAAAATGTTGTTATTTTGTTTTGTTTTTTATAAAACTATAGTTACTATATTATGGTTGTTATAAATCATATAACTTTTGATACATACCCCAGAATGAAGCCATAACAAATGCATTAGATAGAGATCTTCCATAGCTTCAATTTAATATAGTATATGATATATCTGAATAATATTCAATGAGTTACAAGATATACAATTTGTCATACAATTTCAGCTTCAAAAACCCTCGCAGAAATGGGAAAGCCATAATCAAGGTAATATTTTGTTTTTTATTAAAACCCTATAATGGAATATTCAAAAGAAGAAATGAAAATAATCTTGGATGTATGTAATAGATTTTGTATGGCACTTGTTGTAAATATTAAATATCATAATGAGATATAATCATGGTTAGATATGGAATATAATTTTGAAGAATGGCATGGAGATAATTTCAAATGGTGTGAATATGATCACTTTCATCTTGTCTTCACTGATTGTATTCCTATTTATGATGAATATCCATGTCAATCTGATTTAGAAAAGGAAAGCATGATTCCATAGCTTCTCTTCTAATGATCTCTTCCTCTTCCTGATGAATATCCTAGTGTATAGAATGGTGAACCTTCTTATGAAGGGGACTTACAAGAGAATACACTCATTGAAGAGAGAATACACTCATTGAAGTTAACGAGAAACAAATTATCTAAGAGGAGCCCATTCTCATGGAACACGTCATGGAAAAAAAAATTGTTATACATTCCTCTTTAGTAGAACAGAACCATGAACATAAACATAATAATAATAATGGAATTAATAGGTCCTAAGATTCCATTAATAAATTTTTAATCATTACCAATGTCGATCTCTACTACGACTTTGAGGACATAGGACCAAGAAGGTAGGGAGTGACATGGTCCCAAATTAGTGAGATATTGTGTATGCCTCTATCTTATTGATGCAAGGAAAATAGAATGACTTTGGTTATTGGTTGTATTTTTATCTACTTCTTCCTTATGCTTTGAGCTCAAACCATATCATTAGGGAAGAACATATTGTGCCCCTAATCCAACCAATGACAAGAAGACTTATGGATGTAGTTTATGTCCTTTTTTCATTTGTCAAACCATATCATTAGGGAAGAACATATTTTGCCCCTAATCCAACCAATGACAAGAAGATTTATGGATGTAGTTTATGTCCTTTTTTCATTTGTTAGTTTTGGGTTCCATAACCTAGTAATGACCAATATGTTAATAAAGGTCATTTTTATATGAGTAGGTCTACTTTTATTATACAAGAATTGAATAAGTGATTAGTAATAGGAATATAGATAGATTTCAGTACAAACATTATTTAAGAGGGAGGTTATTTTAGTGTACATGTTCATAACATATTTTGTACATGGGATATTTTTTTTGTAACGTCACTTAGCCCCATCACTAAGTTGATATTATTAATGAGTCATCACTAAGTTAGTGAGTAGGTGTAGTGCCCCTATTTTACCTTATTACTATTATAACCAAATTTATTCTTTGAGGGTGTTTGATTCACAAACACATCAATTATTGACTCTTATTATGATTATGTGACTGAATTTTGAACACGATCGAGTAAATTTGAGAATGTTGATTTGGTTAAATCAATTTCATGTGATGATTAGATAAATATTTTATGTACTGAAATGATGAAAATAATGTTAATGGTAAAATCCCCGAATGATTTTTACATGAGATTTGGATTTTACTACTACAGATATTACTAATGGTTTTCCTAGTGTGGTAGGGAACTATAAAAGTGTGTTGATGTGAAAAACCATTGACAAGAATTGGGACTCTGTATTTAGTCACGAAGTAATAATTATCTTATGAATATGTTATGTATAATCGATTTGAATGATGAAAAATACGAACAACTTTTTTTAGTGAATGCAGGCATAGGGAATATGCTTTCCGATTCAACCCACACATGGGTAACAAGGTTGTATAGAGTTAAACTAGGTACTACCAGGAAAGGTGGAGAAACATCACTGCTTCCACCTACTATCACTTCTACCATGGCCAGAGTTGAAAAGCGTAGGACACTTTTACTTAGCAGTTGCATGTTGTCGTGAAAGTAGGCCATTGATTCAGTCACTAATGAGGACTAACCGATGGGCATCAAATAAGGTGTAAGCCTTATTCCTCAACATCCATCAGTCTCTCAATAAGTTAAATGACATGAGTTAACGATGTTTCCACAATTGCGCCAATTTTCCCATTGCTTAAGGTTGGATACTTAAAGGGCATGTATGCATGGCACCCTTGAATTACATCAAGTAAGTCTTGAAGGGAATGGTGTGCATGGCACCCTTAGTATCCTTATGGAAATTGAAATGAAAGTAAAAGTGACAAATAATTTAAATGCACAATACAAAGAGAACTATTCTTAAGAATTTTAATTAAAGGAAAATAATAATTATTCTCACTCATTTAGAAAGAGAAACTAAACAATGGTATAATTAACATCCTTCATTGGTAACCAGTCTTAGTAAAGTCAAAGTAAAATAAAAAAAATAAGAATGAAAGCATAGGTTATTAAGTTGTGCATGTTTTTTTTTAACTAATTAATTAATAGGAAAAATTCATTTCCCAAGAACTATTAAGTAATCGAGAAAAGTTAGGAAGAAGAATCTTAATTCAAATTGATTTAGTAAGAAAAAAAAATGTAGGTTAGATTTAAGTAAAGAAAGTAGTAAAAAAAGGATAGGAAACATCTAGGAGAAAATTATAAAAGTCAATAAAAATTAGGAAACATCTAGGAAAAAATATAAGAGTGAAAATTCCAAAGAGTAATTTTAAGAAGTCAAGAAAACTCGGTGAGGGAAATGATTTATTTTAAATTTTAATTGGTAATTTCACGTGCACTTGGGCATGTTATAAAAACAAGGTCTTGGGAAGAAAGAGAGGACTTGTCATTCCTTTACACCCTATGGTTGGAGGGTTGTCATAAGGAAAATAGATATTGAGCAATTTTATCGAGAGTTTGGATATTGATGTGATCTTTAGGTGAGAACCTCTAAGATTGCAAGATTGAACATCAATCACTTACTAGTGTTATTAGTATCATTACAACCCTTTGTAGCTTGGGGGATCTTAGGGAAGAAGAATACCCACACGTATTGGCAGGGTGGTTAACTAGTGGGTCAATCCAATGATCGACAACCTCCAAAAACGTTGATGCAAATTCTGGAATTATGGAAATTGAGTGAAGTTGTTGCAAAGTCCCAATGCATTTGAAAAAGGTTAGACAAGTGATGCAAGTTCATTAACAAACAAAGTCTCCCAATTAATGTAATTTAATTAAAAAAAATTATTGGAATTTATGGTGCTAATAATTATTCCCTTTGAAAATTCTCAGAAAAAATTATTTATTGTGTAAATTAGTTACATTCATTTATCAATAGTTACATTTATGATGAAATTGCATGGAAGTATATTTGGGAAGATATGTATACTTGAGTATTTTAAAACACCATAATATTTTTTTTATTTGTGAATATTTTAATCAATATAATTATTTGTAAGGTTTAGTTTTTGAAAATTGCAGAGATATTAAATACTACCATCTATTGCCATGTATAGATTATGGATCACCATAACATTGAATTATATATATATATATATATATATATATATATATATATATATATATGTTAGGATATAAGTACAACATGCTTAGAAATAGTAAGTGAAATTAAGTGGTTATTTCATATTCTAATTTATAATTCATAACTCAATACAAAATATTACTCTCTTTAGTATTATTGCATGGATATGTATTTCTCCATTTAGGATTTTCATGTGAAACTCTATCCTTGGGTGTGCAGGGTCTCCCAATTATTTGTTTTTTACATTGTTAATTTTTGGTTTATCCTTTATTGATGTTGGAGTGTTTCCACTATGCATATTGGGATAGTTTAGTTAATGTAATGACCCTTAATTATTAAGATGATTAATTTAATAAATAATCTTAAAAATTAGCTAAAATATAATTAATTATTAAATAACCTTAACTAATTATCTGTTATTAATTAATTATTTTTTATTATGATTAGTTTGAGTTTGATTAACTCTTTAATTAAGGGTTAATGATCAATTTGATTATTAATTAATTAATTGATTAATTAAGTATTAAACAAAAGGGTGGATAATAAAATATAATGTTTAATTGGGTTACGTATCCCACAAGGGATAATGTAACCAATACGTTAAGATAAGTAATAAATGAATGGATAAGGAATTAATAAAGGGATAAGGTATTTGGTGGGGAGAGTTAATGTAAGGGCGGTGAAGGAGGAATAAGGGAGGGGAGAAGGATTATGGAGGTCATTCATTCTACGAGAGGGGGAGAGCTTGGAGGATTGGGGAGAGTGAAATCTACGGTGGAATTACAGTGCACCGGGGGGCTGTAGAGGTTTTGGGCTTGGAGGGCTAGGACATCCATTGATGTCCTAGGGCTAGGCGTTACTAGTCGACAGGGTGGCTGGTTTTGGGGTGTCCTAAGGAGCAACATCAGGTTCAAGCGAAGGGAGCAAGCTGTTGCGGATAGCATCAGAGTGAGGTATGTAAATTCAAATTCATGGATTGTTTACTTAGATTTAATTACTTATTTCCAAATTCTACTTGCGTAAGTGTTAGCGTAAGTGTTGAGATAATTTGAAAATTTTGAAAAGTTTACTTCATTGTAAAGCTTATAGAAATTACAGAAATTACAGTAATTTGGTAGAAATTTAAACGTTAATTCAAATCCGGTCTTTACATATGGTATCAGAGCGGTAGTTGAAACACTGGAGCCGTAAGGGCCACGTTTCCAACTCAAATTTCCCCTCCGCCTAACCTGCAAACCAAACCAAACGCATAAATTTTAAAACAAATATAAAAAAAAAGGCATTACAAATTTACCAAAGTAAAAATTTATCAAAATGTAATGCCTTTTCCATTCGATAGCTTATGTAAATAGCATGCCTGTGTAGATGCGAGTATACATATGTATATGTTGTTTGAAAATACATGTGTTTTGCACAAAATTAAAATAACTCAATTTGACCAAAAATAAATCAAAATTATATTATAAATGATGTACTAATATTTCAAATTTTCTGTAGAAAAAAAAAATAATAAGTAAAGGGATGGAACAAATTAATATAGCAAGCAATTCATTGGCCAAAATTGGAAAATAAACAAATAAAATCTATATGGAACCGAAACCCGTCCAAAGAACTTTGGACAACTTTTTAGCTGCAAAAGATTAAATGATAGCAGAGTAATGGTGAGTTAAATATTCCTTTTAAAGAGTTTGATCCTACTCATGCTAAATTATTAACAATGTTGGCTTCAACTTCTAGGACGAGTTTATTATCCATGAACTTAGTGAGTGTGTTGTACTTTAGCATGGCTTTTGTGAAAATTTAGGGGGAAGGAATGTGTTTTCTGTCTTAATAATCCTGGGAGCTCAGAATACTGTGGTTCTTTTATTTAACAGGCTTCAACTTGCCAGTTGATATTGCATAAAAACATTTTCTATGAAGTTCAAACAGTTTGCATAGAAATGAAAGAAAAAGAATGTTGACTAGGGTCGTACTCAAAGATATTTTAGTTTATGTATGTTATTTGTCACTTGCCAGTCAAGTAACTTCTCCGAATATACTAATTAAACTTTTCCATTGTGATTTAAATGGGAGAACAGTTTTAACAAGAACAAAGTTCTATATTGCTTTCGAAACTAGAGTTTTTACAATGACTTTCTCTTAGAGGAGTTCTTCAGGGTACGTTTTTCAAAATTAGACTGTAACCTGATGTAGCATTTTGATGCCTACCCCTATTACTATCAAAATGTTGTGGAGATTACAATCAGAGACTTCTTTGACTAAATATGCTACTGGCATAATCTTAATATCACTAGAAATACATAAGCTTTCTAAGCCAAATCTGTGATCATAACATTTTCCTATACTTAACACAGCGTGCATAAGACAAGAAATAGAGATTACCAACACAAAGCAGCGCCAACACAGCACCAACACCAGACCCCACAAACAACTTTTGATATTCTTCTCTGGACCAATGCCTTGAATTTAAACCTATTCTTTTTATGCTCCGCCATTTATCTTTCACGTGGTATCTACTCTTCCCAAGAAATTCTGATATTTTCTTCCAATTATTACCATGTTCAGCATGCAAGCTTTTAAGTGCATTGATCTCATCTTCTGTCCACCCACGCTCTTCAGATATTTCATACAGGACATGAGCTCGAAAATAAACACTCATAAGAGGTCTCGAAGGTAAGGAGGCCGCAATTTGCTTCCAACAATTACGAACTTCTGAAAATTTTCATGCAGTTTAAGATCATCTCTAAGCCTTTCTCTTTGTCATAGCCACGTTCCTGACTAAGCATCAGAACTTCCTCAAGGAATTCCCTGTTACCTTGCAAGCCATTTCTTACAAGTTGCTTTACAACCACAACCTGTCCAGTGCTCTCAAGCCTCCTCTGTAAGCTCTTCCACCGCCTTCTCTTTCGAGCGCTCTGACAGCTTCAAGGCCTTGATTTCAGCTTGAGCTTCACTCAACTCTCTATCCTTATCTCTTACTTCGTTTTTGAGGCGATTGAGCTCAACTTTGACAGGATCAGACCCGTGCAATAGATTCAAGAACTCATCCGCCTCCAAACTCAGCCGCCTCAGGCTTTTTTCTCTTACTCTTACCGTTGGATTTAAAGGACGCCGAGACCGTAAGCATCAGCCCATCTGACTCTGGTATAGGCGGTCTCCCATTTCCATAGATGTAGTCCTGCAAATTCTCCTCATCGGCCAGGGAGCCGTTAGAGTTTGACATACCTCACGCTAGCCCGATCCATTCAATTACGTCCAAAGACTCGACCATGCAGCCTCAAATACTATCAAAACCCTCACTTTATGGTTCCGAATCTGCAAATGCGACCTAAATGGCGGGTCAAACCCCTGTTTTCGAGCTCAAAACACTTCCCGGAAGCAGTCAGGGTCCGACTTTGCCCTTCCGGAGCCTAAAACCATCCCCATTTTTACGCTCGGGCAAATTTTCTCCAAATTCTCTAGGAAATAAGTGCTAAAGTTGTAAAAACCGTTCCGAGTCCGTTGCAGATTTTCATCTTGCAATGCCACCGCCGCAGCGTGTATCGATCTTTGGACCCGCCCGCATGGCCAGGGTTACAGATTCTTCAGCTAGATAATTGCTTAAATCTGCTGCCTGGAGCTAAGTGTGCAGAGATGAAACCAAGCTACAGAACAACCTCCCATTACCAGAACTCCGCCAAGAGCAGAGGAAGAGGCGAGAGGTCGCGGAGGAGAGAGGCAGCAGTGATGAGTGTTAGGTTTGAAAGACGTGTTTAGGATTTTGGGGGAGACATGCGTAAGGGAATTTTGGAGGAAGCGGACACGTGGGCTACATGCGAGCCCACGCTGCAGACTTAGCCGCTCGGCCAATTCAAAATTTGATGAGCATTATATTCCGTGTTATATTGAGCCATTTAAATTCCTCTAGGGTTAATTAGCGTTATATATATATATATATATATATATTAGATTAGCGTTATATAAGATTAGCATTATAAGGTTAGCGGTTTGTAGGCTAGATATTTGCTTCCAGGTCACTTAGTAGAGATTTATGATAAAGCAATCTCAGTTTTAGATAAGATGAGGGCAGAAAAGACCAGTTTCAGTTCAGAAACATATTATAGTATTCTTAGGTTTTATAAAACACGGGAAATGCAAAGGAAGCAATGAAACTATTCATTGAAATGGAGAATAATGGGATACTTCCGAGTGAAGATGCCTACAATCTATTACTGAGTGTAGTTGCAAGTGCTGGACAGGTGAAGGTTGCCTCA
>ML778418.1:1707071-1758053 GCA_009831015.1 Picea engelmannii
AAAGGATGACAGTTTGATTATTAGTACATGTACGAGAATTGTATGTACTAGCTACACATAAATTTCTTGTACATATACACTAGTATGTATGAGTTTCCTTGACTTACTTACTAATAATGTCGGTTACTTGTTATGAATGTGTGTACCATGTTCTTGTTCTAGTACCATAAGATACCTTAACTTCGGGAAGAAGTTTCCTGAAGGGTGGGTGTATGTAATGACCCTTAATTATTAAGATGATTAATTTAATAAATAATCCTAAAAATTAGCTAAACTATAATTAATTATTAAATAACCTTAACTAATTATCTGTTATTAATTAATTATTTTTTATTATGATTAGTTTGAGTTTGATTAACTCGTTAATTAAGGGTTAATGATTAATTTGATTATTAATTAATTAATTGATTAATTAAGTATTAAACAAAAGGGTGGATAATAAAATATAATGTTTAATTGGGTTACGTATCCCACAAGGGATAACGTAACCAATACATTAAGATAAGTAATAAATGAATGGATAAGGCATTAATAAATGGATAAGGTATTTGGTGGGGGGAGTTAATGTAAGGGCGGTGAAGGAGGAATAAGGGAGGGGAGAAGGATTATGGAGGTCATTCATTCTACGAGAGGGGGAGAGCTTGGAGGATTGGGGAGAGTGAAATCTACAGTGGAATTACAGTGCACCGGGGGGCTACAGAGGTTTTGGGCTCGAAGGGCTAGGACATCCATTGATGTCCTAGGGCTAGGCGTTACTAGTCGGCAGGGTGGCTGGTTTTGGGGTGTCCTAAGGAGTAGCATCAGGTTCAAGCGAAGGGAGCAAGCTGTTGCGGATAACATCAGAGTGAGGCATGTAAATTCAAATTCATGGATTGTTTACTTAGATTTAATTACTTATTGCCAAATTCTACTTGCGTAAGTGTTAGTGTAAGTGTTGAGATAATTTGAAAAGTTTGAAAAGTTTACTTCATTGTAAAGCTTATAGAAATTACAAAAATTACAGTAATTTGGTAGAAATTTAAACGTTAATTCAAATCCGGTCTTTACAGTTAAGGGGAGATCCGTTTATGTGATAGGTTTAGTTTTAGATTTTTTAAATCCCATGTAGGTCCAACTAAGAACTAAAAGGTTGATGAATGACAAGGTTTAGGATAGAGGAATGGCAATCATATTAAGGATGACAGATTTAAGGTTGATGACTATTTTATTAATGTCAATGTCTTGGTGATGGATCTCAATGAACAAGGGATAGGAAAGAACTGGAATTTTGTTCAACATTAGGGGGAATATTAGATAAATAAAAAAGGGAGAGAAGGACCTTGTAGGGGATAAGCTCCGAGGAGAACTCAACCAAGGTTCAGATGATTATGTTGATTTGATTGGGATAATATTGAAGGACACCATAATGGAGATGCCAACATTTTTCTTAGACATAACTCAAACAATGGAATATTGATTTAGAAGAGACTAATAATATTGAAATCTAATTGGAGAGGGCAGTTTGGAAGAGACTCGATTGGGTTAGGAATAATATTAGGTTAAGATCTAGAAATAACCTTGACACGATGGACAAGAAAATGACCATCAATATAGATGAGGTTGGGGGGCTTAGGAGGTAGCCTAACCATATTCTAGGACATATCCCAAGGAAGCGAGGTTAAACTAAAGATGTGTCATGTTTTCTATTGACATGTGGCATTGGAAATGTGATATTTTACATATTTTTAATATTGAATCCATCAAAACTCATACATGCCTTGATAATTTTGTTGTACGTAAAAACAATTTGTAAGGAATTTGTTATCTTTCTAATGACATTTGTTTTCATTTTTTTTAGTGTCATTTAATGTGTTAATTTTGCTTTTAATTATATGTTTTCCCTTGCAAATTTCCAAAAAAGTTAACTAGTGACTTTTGTTCGCAACAACTATTTTAGTGATAATATGTATTTGCAACAAGAAATTATATCAGAATGATTTACTAATAATGTAGTTTATTCCACATATTTTATTTTTTTATTTTGAAAATTGTATTTTCTTATTATTTTTCAAAGCTAATTGATTGATATTTGAATACGATTTTATGCACCTTTGTGTTTGCAACATTTTTTTTTCTCTTTTTTACATAAAATGAGAAAACATAAATATTGTTTTGAAGCATAAATGTCCTTGAGTATTCCAAATGTATTTTCCATTTTTAACAAAGTTACCAACTTAATGAGAACTCTCCAGAGTTCTTATTTTTTAGAGGTCACACTTTTTACCCCCGTTTCAAAAAATGGTGCTACTGATAGCACCTTTTTTTTTGCAAGGTATTAAAATTGCAACTTAATTGAAACAATCTTCCCAATGATTGTCTTGACAACAATACCATTCCATAAAATTGATCCTCAAATCGACAAGTGATGCTACCAATTGCACCCTTCTTATTTTTGGAGTTAAAATTGGAACTTAATTGAAACACTCGCCTTGATCACGGGTATTGTCCCAAATGGGTACTATCCCAAACAAAGAACTTCAAATTAATTTGTAAATCAAAAGTGGTTTTTTATTTATTAATTGATTTTTTCTTTTTGCTAGTTTGTTCATGACCTGTGGGACTAACTTGTGGTTGAGAAACCGCAACTTAGGGGCATCTAAGCCGTAAAAATCACTTAGGGATCATACCCATCCTGAGCCACACCAACCCTTAACATGGTTGGATGTTTTGTCCCCGTAGGTTTCAAACCGATGGCTTAACATCACAGAGTGTCTTAACAACACACTTTATCACCGACTGTCTTACACCTCAGGGACTATTTTTAAAATTTACATTAAAAAATAAATAAATTGAAAAATAAAATTCCACATACATATTTATTTTTTTCTTTAAAGGAAAAAAAACAGATTTCTCTATTTATTTATTTTTATAGGAAAAAAACACACATTTTCTATCAAAAATAGATTTGTTAATGAAATATAAATATAATTAAATGGAAAATTGTCTTATTTAATGAAAATACACATTTTTTAAATGAAAATCACACAAAGTTTAATGAAAATACACCCTTTTTTATTAAAAAAAAAAAAGTAATTTTTTTTTTAAACAAATAAAAAAAAATTGAAAAAATAATAATAATATATAACATTTAATTCCTCGAGGTATAGGATGGTTGGTGATAGAGTGTGTTGTTAAGGCACTCCATTATGTTAAGTCATCAGTTCGAAACCTGCGGGGACAAAAAATCCATCCATGTTAAGGGTTGGTGTGGTTCAGGCTGGGTGCGATCCCCAGGTGATTTTAGTGGCTTAGATACCCCCGAGTTACTATTTCTCAAGCCATAGGCTAGTCTCACAGGTCATGGACAATCTAGCAAAAAAAAAACATATAACATTTAAAAAAACATTAAAAAGTTGAAATTAATATCATTAATAACATTAGTAACATTTAACATTAAAAATATTAATAACATATAACATTAAAAACATTAAAAATATAACATTAATATGACATAATCATATAAAATATAACATAAACATATAAAATAATATATAACATATAAAATATCTAACATAAAACATATAGCATTATAAAATATATGATGATGATGATGATGAACATACTTTGAGACTCAATTGGTCTATCGGACCTCAAGAGGGATTTCTAGGAATTATTTATAATTTTGTTTCTATGCTCGAAAAGCATTAAGAGAAGTTTTCCAAGATCACCATAGTTTTGTTGAGTTAAGAAGTTAGGGAGGTTGGTAGTGTGACAAATATTTTGAAATTGAGATCTAATTTGGGTATAGGATGGACAATATAAGGGAAAGTGTTTTTCATCTTCAACCTTCTTAGTGTCACAAAGGTGGCACACTCTTTCGTCCTAGGATGTTTTATGAATTGACCAATGCCTAGTCTCGCTATGGAGCTCATGAGAATTTGTTCTTATCTTACAATGCTTATCTTTTTCTTTACACTTATCAAAATGCGTATGTTTTTTTTTTTCTTTAAAAAAAATGTGTTTTTTTTCTTTAAAGAAAAAAAGAAACATGTATGTGGAGTTTTTTTTTCAATTTATTTATTTATTAAAGTAAATTTAAAAGCCAAAATAAAATTAATTAATAAATAAAACACCATTTTCAATTTACAAACTAATTTGAAGTTTTTTGTTCAAGATAGTATCAGTGATCGAGGCCACTATTTCAATTAAGTCTCAATTTTAACTCCAAAAATAAGAAGGGTGTTATCGATAACATCACTTTTCGATTTGAGGGTCAATTTTATGCAATGATATTGTTTTTAAGACAATGATTGATGTGACTGTTTCAATTAAGTCACAATTTTAACCACCCTGCAAAAAAGGGGTGCTATCAGTAGCATCATTTATTAAAATGAGGGTTGATTTTGGTGTTTTTGATATAACAGTATGTGTTTTTTGCACCATAGTTCTATATTTGAGGTCACAGTTCTCGTTAAGTTGGTAAAAAAAAAAATTCCAGTTGTGTAATTATCAATATCTTGATATTTATTTGTGTTCCCTCATTACTCGAAAGAAAAATCATGTATAAGTTTTAGAACAAAATCAATTGAAATTAAATATGAAATAAAAACAAGAAAATTGTATGTCATTAGATAGAGGATTCAATGATGGATCTACTAGAATCAAGTTTTCCACCTACCATGGAAGAGATAAAGGGATTTTATTCATTGGATGTTTCAAATCCATGAAAACCTATGAAAACATGGAAGGTTTTTTTACTTTTAAATCCTCAATTGAGGGGTATTCCTCAATTAAGGGTTTATATTACCAAAATTGTGTTCTCAAGAATGTATATCAAGGTCTTATGTTGATTTAAGCCAATTATTTGGGGTTTTAGGCCCTTGATTGACGTCATAAAACCTCAATTGAGGGATTAAAATGTCGATAGAGGTTGTTGTAAAACCTCTATTGAGGTCGTAAAACCTCAATCAATGGATTAACATTTTGAATAAGGTCATAAAACCTCCATCAAGGAATTTAAAACTCAATTAAGATTATCCTTTGATCGAGTGTTTGTGGACACTATTTCTTCCCCCTTCCTTGATAAAAAGTGAGACACAATTGCATGGATTTACCCATCAACAGTTCAATATAAATCTCAATTACATATAATGTGTCATAAATGGGTTTAGGCATAGTCATTGAAATTGTGAGTATTTAATTCATGTTTCAAGATGGGCCAAGTCCTTCCAGTTGAATTTTGGCTACCTTGGTTTGATAGATGCAGTTGAATTTTGTAAGGACCCCCATCATTACGACTACATGCGACGCAAAGCAAGTGCAATTTTTGTTTTTTGTTTTAATATGGAAGACAACAACGACAACAATTAATCAACAAACCTTGAAGACAGACACAACACACAAAGATCAGGAAACATACAAAAACGACCTAGCATACTAGCACATCATGCAACTGGACGAACATGCGATAATCAAAACACAGATAAAAATGGCTACCCACCTAACACCAACAAGACAATGCCTACAAGCTAAAGGACAACAATAACAAGCTTCACACAACTGCTCCAATGACCAGTAAATAGAAACCTCTACGACACGCAAAACCAATCGCATTAAGGCATTACAGAACCAAGTACCAACATCAATTACAACTAACAAAATGACCACATCAGTTATCATTCACATCTATCCATCGGGGGATTCAATGATCCCCTCATCATGAATCATGTCGTCACAAGGAAATAGGCATGACAGTAACCACGGCGCAACATAACATATCTAGACCTTTAACCCAAGCCAAATCCCTCACGCTAGGAGACCGAATTATCTATCAATAAATACACGAAGACTATACCCAAGCACCCAAGCAACAAGTCGACAAGGCGTAAGGTGATATCACTCAAAATTAAATTGTGCAACTAACCGAAAGATTTCTTGTTTCCTACAAGGAAAACATGTGTGGTGTAAGAACTATGACCAACCACCATTTTCACTTCAACTTAAGGCACAAGGCGTATAGTAACCAATTAACTGTTAAATTATTAATCGTTTTAGCTAATAAAACTATTAAACCCTCAACCATTAATCTTGCGCAAGCTATTAAACTATTACACAAATAAACCATAAACCATTAACTGTTAATCATTATGTCTAAGTGAGAATGAGTGAACTATTATCATTGTAGTTAATCAAGTAATCTATTACCAAAGCAATTAATACATTATTCTATTACCATCACAACATTTAATTTATTGTGGCAGAAGTTAAAAGACTGATAAATGAACAATTGCTATATATAAAAAAAATAATCTATTGTTTGCATAAGTCATAAGACATATATATAACCATTGACATATAAAAACAATAAATCTAATTGTAGTAAGGATCACGACCATCATTGAAACCATATCTTTTTAAAACTAAAATGTCCTACATTCAATTAAATGACTGCTAAAGAGATCGAATGACGATAAGTTTTATGAAGTATGCACAAATAAATTTATTAGAAAAATTTCCTCAATCTCGATTTTCAAGTGCAATTCGTTTTAGAGAGTTCTGGCCAACATTTAAATAACCTTAAGGCATGATGAAATGTAAAAGACTATTCCTGGAAGAGAAGTAAAAGAAACTCTTTTTTTGTTCCAATGACAAAATTGTTCAAACAACATAGGAAAAGATTGAATGCACAGGTTTATTACCTACATAATATATTTTTCATATGTTAGAATATACAAAACATAAATCACATCATCTTAGAATATACATAATTTTCTGTCAGTTAAAATAGTAGTCCATAAATCAAATCGCTATCAAAATATATGCAAGATCAATGTCATACAATCGTTGTCATACACTCATTGTCATACAAAATATATACAAGATTGTTGTCCTACAATCATAGTGATGCAATATATATATATATATATATATATATATATATATATATATATATATATATATATATAATTGTTGTTAATATATATTAAATTCGCAGTCACACAATATATATAAAATTGTTGTCAATATATATTAAATTCACAGTCACACAATATATATAAAATCATTGTCAATATATATTAAATCGTTGTCAATATAGATTAAATTCATAGTCACACAATATATATAAATTGTTGTCAATATATATTAAATTCATAGTCACACAATATATATATATATATATATATATATATATAATTGTTGTCAGTATATATTAAATTCGCAGTCACACACAATCATAAAAAAGTTGTCCTTCACGTGTAGAAATGTTGTCAATAATCAATATCGTTGTCCATTCACAGGTTTATTGAGTATATGACACTTTTCTCTAATAAATATAATAGTGATGTGTATATAACAATAAGAAAAACGTGGTGTGAATGTTGGGTAAGATGCCAAGAAAAACGTGGTGTGAATGTTGGGTAAGATACCAATAAAAATGTGGTGTGAATGTTAGGTAATATGCCAAGAAAAATGTGGTGTGAAAGCTGGGTAAGATGCCAAGAAAAACGTTTTTTCCCCTTTTTTCCAGGAGCCAAGGAATTGTAGATTAATCATTCAATGCAAAGATAATCATTCATAAGAACAGAAAAAGATGATCATTCATAAAGAAAACACAGAAATAACCATTCACAAATAAAATGCAGAGATAATCATTCAAAGATGAATCATTCAAAACATGGAGATAATCATTCAAGCACATAGATTTATCACTCATGAAAACACAGAGATGAAATTTTGGGAAGGACGTAGGGATTATGCATAAAATAAAAACATAGAGATCAGTGATTAATCATAAGAGAAAAATGCAGAGATAAGTAAGGGACGGATAGATGGGAGAAAATTTATCCTTCACTTACTATCCATGCAGAGGAAAGTAGGGCATTTGAATATAAGTCTTAAACACCAGTGTGAAGACGGTCAATTCAACTCCTAGCCGACTTCTCAGGCACGGACAAATAACTTAGAGGATAAGGGACAGAAGATAAAAAAACAATTTTCTTTGTATTAAATCAATAAAAACAAACACAGAGAAGTCATTGCAATCAAATTTTGGGTTCACCATAGGAAATCAATTCAAAGTACAATGAGCATAAGTATGGGATGACTTTAAGTTCTCTGATCATAAAATGTTGGGCTCATCAAGACAATTTGCTGAAAGATAAATTGAAATCTCTGGATAGTGTTACATTGATTAAACACAAACCTTAACACAGTAGAAGTACAATAACTAAAGGCACGGGAAAATATTTAAACTACCATTCAATACAAATATACACATGTGTACCATAGTCAAATGTGAAAGCTCTGAAGTCATTGTCATGTGCACGCTCTGTCCAGCTCCCGCTTGCCAACCGATGTGATCTCACCGGTACCTCCCAACCAACGCTAGGGGTACTCTTCTCCCCCCTGAGCCCCCCAAGCCGCAAAGGGGCCAGACACACAATACCAAAGAATGCTAGCACTTATATCACCTTGCAAAGTCGAGCTACCACTCGTTACCCAAGCTGGGTATCCCAACTCCCATAAGAGAAAGTTCAGTCAAGATAAAATTTCAGCAGAGTAACGTTACACCAGCCAGATGTGATTCATACTCCTCCTCCACCATCTCTTTTATAGATTTTTTAAGTAATTAGTTTCTCAAATTCTCATTAAATTTCTTTTTTATTTAATTAATTTTGAAAAATCTCCCTCGTACACATGTCGCATGATCCCCTAGTTGCACTAGAAAATCAATTTTATTATTTAATTAAATACTCTTATTTCCCTCACCTACCAAGAGCATTCCTAAAAACGCTCATCGGTGTCCCAATATTCCCTTACAATTCTTAAATGACTTATGCCATACTTAATTCCTAGTTGAGTTCATTAATATAAATTTCCAAAGTCTAGATTCCTTACTAAATTAGACATTCATGTTTTTCTTTAAGTTTCCCCCTTTTTTTAAGCTTCCCCCTTTTTTTAAGTTTCACTTTTTCTTTAAGTTTTTTTTTTATTTTAAATTTCCCCTTTTTATAACTAAGTGCAGAATTAGTCATTTAGATAAACAACCATTTACTCTTTTTATGTATTTAATCCTCCATTATAATTTTTTATTTTTTTTAACCTTAGTAATTAAAGTTTGAATTTCTCTTATTAATTATAAAAGAACCTTTAGTGAATTGAAATTTTATAAAAATAATCTTAGTGAATTAAATTTTATAAAATAACCTTAGTGAATTAAAATTTTATACTAAGAACCTTAGTGAATTAAAATTTTATACAAAGAACCTTAGGGAATTAAAATTTCCACTTTAATATGGTTATATGTCTAATTAGTTGTTTTTTTTGTTCTAAGGTTTTACTCAAACCTAGGTTTTTAATTCACTAGGCTTGGCTACAGTTCTTAAAGGAAAAATTAGTGATTAAACTTTACTTATCACATCATTCATTTTAGGGCCGACTAGGTTTATTCACTTACCATTTAAAATCACGACATGCCCTTCAAGACACAAAACGTGCTCCAAGGGTGCCACTTGCCTCTTTTTGTTTTCCTTGCACGATGTTCACTTCAAGATGCACTACGTTCTCCATGGGTTCCACTTGCCTCTTTCTGATTTTCTTGCACGACGTGCCCTTCAAGACGCACTACGTTCTCCAAGGGTGCTACTCGCCTCTTGACCGAATTTGGTAGACGTCAAACCCCTGGAGCCAATACTCCTCTAGGTGATATTTTGGGAGACTAAGGGCCTCTAAGGAATAAGGCCCCTGCCTTATTGCATGTGTAAAGATCCTTCTCGTTACGACGCCAAACCTCTTATAACAAGTGAATTTTTTTTATTTATTTTTATTTTTTAAAGTGTGTGCACGCATGTACAAGGAATACAAACACATTTGTCTCTGTGTCTCCACCCAACGACGATCAAGACGCAAACCATGACGAATAGAACAAGACGACATAAGATGCACAACAAGTAACTGCGTGTCATTAATGACGATCAGTCGATTATAAGTAAGACTGACTACCCATCCATCCTAGCCTGCAATGGTTAGGACCTCCAAGACACATAAGCAATGCTCAAGCCCAGGTTCCCATCAATTTTAACCATTTAAGGTCTCAGGGCTGGCAACTGTTCTGAGGAACATGGAGATGTCTACACCCCGCCCGACGCAAGCAGACCAAGCAACAAATTATTACAACCAAGCACAACATTAGTTAAATGAGCAACCACATCTTCTACGGAAGGCACAAGACAAAGGACTCAAACAAAGACCAACTAATATTAACACAAGGCATCATCTATGACTCCACTGTGATTAATTACCGACCAATTACTCCATTTAAATTTCGTAATTCGATGAGTACCTTAACAAAAGGTAATCCAATTAATGTCAATTCCCCGTTATTAAGCCATCAAATCTTATTGTACTTGGTTCAAGGACATTACCATTGTATTCTATTACTAGCAGTAAAGATGATAAAAGCATCACCATGAAATAATACCCTTAGTACCTTTTATATCACAATGACTTGCAATAATAACCATCACATTGCATTTATGTGTTAACTATAATAAATAACTGCGATATCCTTACCATAAATGATGAACACATTAACATTTACATTACCCTGAATATTAGTATTAACATAAAACATTACACTATATTACCTTAGAATTACATTACATTACATTCCATCATATTACATTTCATGTTAAAATAACTTGCAAACCAAATATGAATTACCTTACTTCTTGTATGTTGCCAATAGATAAATTACTATAACATAATAGCATTCCATTTTATACTGCAATAATATGGCAATAAAGTAACCATAACATTTCATTTGATAATTACCAACAATAACGTCTACATTTTATTTTGTAGTACAATATCATTACATATTCGTTTTGCAATAACAATATATTATGGTAACTTCAGATACACAAATTACAATAATAGTATATGTTGACATTAGCCCTCCTAACTGCAATTTATAACCCACATTCGTTTCTCATGTAACAAGGTCAATTTCGCATCCTATAAATCAAGTCCTTCTTCACTAGTGCTATAGTTAATACCTTACTACGCAAAATAAGTAGTTCTGCCAAAGTTATAATAATTTCAATTTTAGAGCATCGACAGACTATCATTAGATTAATTTAAGATTACCAACTACTACTCAATTTCTATAAGTCTAACTGACATGAACCATGACTAGAGATTTCACCTGTATCCATATGTTTTAAATATCTAAAAATTATAAAAAGAAGGGTTCGCTAGTTATAAATACATCTAAGATATTCAAGGCGACGATCTATTACTTATACATGTTTAAAATCATTCAACGCTATGAGCTACACTATGAAGATGTATACTTATGCGAAATCTCTACCTCAGATTGGTTCCATTAAAAACATTTAAGAAGAAGATACTCTTACCGAACAAAATTGGTTCTAGATTTCATTTCTGGAATTCCTATGCTAAAATAAAGCGTTGTTACTATCTTTAGGATTGATTTCGAATGCAATTAAAGTAGTTATATCCAAGCAACATACAGTCGATGATGCAAGGGCAAGTGTTCCTTCTTAAAAGTAACCAAAACATTTTGAAAATGACTATTATGAGACGAAACGATAATAATAGGTACGGTGTTCACCAACCAATAAAATGGTGGATTTATTTGAGAGTTCCTTCTCACCCCTACTGTGCTATGGTAATAACAGGAAAGGAAATGAGAATTACGTTAATAATTGTTTTTCTCAACAGAAAAACAATTTTGGGCAATGACTTGGATCGCAACATGTTAAAGGCATTAGAAAAGAATAACATAAGTATTAAGGTATTTAACATCAAAAACAATTTATAAATGTGCACATTCAGTTAATTGAAGCTATTAACACTTTAAAACTGATTGAATCCATTAACACATTAACACATTAGGTAAAGGAGAGCATATACATTAAACTAACAAGTAACCAAGAAATAAAAAGACATTCTTCCGAATTGTTAAATAAAGAAATAATTCTCACCGCAATCTCCATGAATCCAACGTGTTTTTATTAGTTGTTCCCTTACTATTGCGTAAAGTAAAATAAGGGAAGGAAACAATTATTCCCATAGATATTGCCATAGATAGTGCCTACAAAAGACCTGACAGCGGGGCAGCTTATACAGTCTACAAACGCCTTGGATAATCGCGCTAACCACATAATTGAGGGTTGACAGAGGAGGGGAACGAGTGATTTTTCCAGATCTCGTTGCCGGCAAAAAGGGAACGAAGGCGTCAATCGGAACCAGAATCGAAGGGCCATGGGTACAGGCCAGAAAATCAGAAATTCTAACATGGCAACAGTCAAGGCGAATGCCAGGAAGCGAGAGTTAAAATTGGCTGGTTAACCAGACCATGTCTTAGAGACACCCTTACCCGTTGTACACATCACTACTTGCAGAGGTAGTCCCCAACAACTGGGTTCAGTTCGCAAAGGGAGGATGATTCCATCATTATAGAAATGACTCTATATAGCTAGCAGAGGCAAAGAGGTAAGGTAACTAAATACCATGGCGGGGGCTAGTACATTGGTAAAATGACAGTTGCAGAGGCGAGTTGAAAAGGGTTTAAGGGTGGATGACAGAGGTGAACTGAACGAAATTCATTCAATTGGAAGGGGAACAAAGAAAGGTTTTCAATCACAGTTCAAAGGAAAATGAATCAAGTTTAAACGGTCTCGTTTCAAGATTTTAAATCAAGTTACAAGAACACGTGGTCAAAAACTTTGTTGCCAGAAGTAACAAACGCCTTCTCCCAAGATGCGTCCTTTAGAAGGATGGAAGGCTGGAAGAATCAGCGGTTGTGGTAAAAGCGTAATAAGTTTTGAACAAAAATAGAACATAGAACCCCCAATTCCTAATAGTGCCTCCGACTCATCTTTAGCACGATTGACCAGTCATAGCGCGACTTCAAGAGATTCAACCCATTTCAACCAAAAATGCGTTTCAGTCATTTAGAAATTGATGCAGCTGGACATGCAAATTATAAACATAACTGCATTTTACCCAGGCTATTTCATTCAAGCATTATACAAGCAAATTCTAAACCCAACAAGGCTTTACAGTCAATTCTGAACATATAAGGTCATTATGTAAATTTTCCAGCATGAAAGTTACACTACATAAAATTTCAATACACAATTTATGTTGCCCAATCCTAACGCAAGTTGCACTACAGCTGATCCGAACCCTTATTTCTTTTAAGACATGCAAATTCTAACAAGACATGCATTCATACGGGTAAGATTCAGTCAAATTTCAGTCATAAAACTTCAGAAATTGAACAGACAATAATTTAGTTATAAATTCAAGCATAGAATTTCAGTTATAAGAAATTTTCAGACACAAAATTTCAGGAGATTTCTCGAACATATTAATTAATCCATTTACATCCACTAATAATACACCTACAGATTTAAATCATACATCCTACACTGTCTATCATTCAACCGAAGGGCGTACCTTTGCCTGTTCACCTCCTCCGAATGTTGTTTGCCCGCTCCGTGCAATCCTTCTCATTGACCGTTGAGACTACACCGGTACATCCCAGCCAACGCTAGGGGTAATCTGCTTCCCCTTATCCCCCCAAGCCACAAAGGGGCCACACAATATCTAGATGGTACTTCTAGCTCCCAGCTCGCCTCGCAAGGTCGAGATACCACTCCTATCCGAGCTGAGAAATCCCAACTCACCACAAGTAATCAGTCAAGTCACAATTCCGGCAGCATAACGTTATGCTAATAGGTGATCCCCTCCTTCCTCCTCCTTCCTCTCCTTTATAGAGTTTTAGAACTTCCCAACTTTCCCTAAATCTCTTTTAATTTAAGTTTTAATGAAAATCTTCTAAAAATTCTCTATTGTACAAGTGTCATTCATCCCCCACTTTCCTCCAAAATTTATTTTCTTTAATTTATTAATTGTCTCATTTCCCTCACCCACCTAGATTTGCTCCTAAATTTACTCCTAGGTGTTCCTAGATTCCCTTAAAGGTTTAAATACTTTCCCTAAAATGAAGTTGTTAATTTAGTTCAATTTAGAAGGTTCTTAATTGCAGATTCTTTACTATGTTGACCTCGCTTTTTACCATAAGTTCCCTTCTTTCCTTTATTATGTTTCCTCCATTCCTTAGTTTCCTAATTTTTGTTATTATTCTCTTCTTTCCCCTTTTTATTAGAGCCAAAATGGCAGTTGCGCTATTTTCTCTTTTCCTTTTATTATTAAATTAATATCTTTTTACACTTTCACAAGTTAAATAATTTATTTCTTCTTTAAAATTTTAAATCCATTGAATTTCATTAAATTCTTACTCTCTTCATTTTACCCCAATTTTTTTTATGAAGACAAACTATTTTTTTTTTTTTTAAGTAAAAAGGTGAATCATGTTATATTATAACTTCAAATAGAAAATACACCATGACATACAGGTGCCAGCTGTCCCGCCTGTGCAGGAAACTGAGACAGCTGGCCTGTCCAAAATAGCATGCAAATTCAAACAACTCGTTTCTCCACCTTGCCCAGAGGAAACTAGGGTGCATGTCCATTTTCATCAGCAGTTTAGTGAGTCCTATTCTAACGCTAACAAAGATATTGACTAAAAGAGTTACAGCTCTGATAAACATCAAAATAAAGGGAGTTGGAGACAATGCTAAGCAGAGGAACCTATTCACCGGAGTCCTTGCAGTCGTCCATTGCCTTGCCACTGCTGACAGGAATGGCATAGTGTTGAGCGCATGTGGGGCATTGTCATCGCGGTGTGGCACTGGAGTAAGCTGTGTACAACATGTCCAAGCGCTGGCTAACACGGACATCCCTGAAGATTTGGTCATCCACCATACTGTGGACCTCAAAGATCAAGTTCAGGTGCTTTGGGTGAAGGAGTGGTGGTGGGGGCGGAGACCTTTTTTTGGCATCCGTCTCCTGGTGACCATGCTGCTTCCTCTGCGGCTACGAGTCGGTGTTGCTTTTCGGAAGCTCCTCCTCTACTAGGCAGGTGGCGAATTCCTCAGTGGGAGCATCGCTAGGACTGTGTGCCTCTCTCGAGCTGCGCGGTGGTGTTGTTGCTTCAATGCACGCTGGGGGGTTCCAATTATATGGAACCGTAAACATTTGACCTTCAGAGAAGTCCAGGGCGAGTTCCATGGTCATAATTTCCTCTACATAAGTTCTAGGGGGAAATTTTATGGTTGTGGTCTCCCTGCGTCTTTTGCTCTTAGCCAAAACCAGAGCCCGTTCAAACCGCTTATGTCTTTTCCTCTTGGAGTCATCTGCGTACCATCCTGCCCCTCTGCAGGGTCTTCCTCTAGCTCGCGGCATAATAAGAATGAGGACCAGTGACATGATGTCTCCTACTCTCCTATTCTTGCTCATCTCTGTGAGCTGCGAATACATCCTATGGATTCCGAAAATGCGGATAATAGCATAAATGGTGGCTGCAGCCATTAAAGCCGAGAGCTTAATGCTCAGGTTGGTCGGCATGTTCTCGCGCGTGAGAGGCCCTATCAATGGTGGGAGGCCGACAGAGGTGAGATCCCTTATAATTGGCACTGGTGTGAGGGCGGTTGGCCACCATAAATGGTCTCTCCTTACGCGCCTCCACATGCCCCTTCTTTTCCGCGTGGCACCCCATCCGAGGATGAAGACTAAAACTATTACTTAAGTGGTTTTTTTTAGTTTAAATTTTTATTTTTATTTTTATAGGGTCTTTTTCTTAAGGTTAGATGAAATTTTACCCTAGAGAAGTTTTAGACTTAGGACTTAGATTTTGAACTGGGCGACGTTTATTTAGGGAAGTTGTTTAAGAATTTCTTAATGTGTTAAAAGTCTTAGGGCCATGTAGGTTTGTTCCTTCATCAATATCAATGCGATGTGCCCTTCAGGACGCACCACGTGCTTTAAGGGTGCCACTCACCTCGATTGTTTCTTTTACATGACGTGCCCTTGAGGATGGACCACGTGCTCCAAGGGTGCCACTCGCTTCTTTTGTTTCTTTTGCATGACGTGCCCTTCATGATGCACCACATGCTCTAAGGGTGCTACTCGCCTCTTGACTAATTGGTAGACATCAATAACCCCTCGAGTCAACACTCCGCCAGGTGAACTTGTGGGAGACTAAGGGATTCTAAGGAATAAGGCCCCTACCTTATTGCGCGCCCCTTAGAATCATCGTGAGCAACTGTCGTAGTCTTCCCTCATGACATCGTGGATCCTCTCGAACTAGGTAATCGTTAACCTACAGTTCGAGTCACGGGGGGAGTGCTAGTAGGCTATGGCAGGGTTGTTGTCCACACCTCTCCCTCAACCTCTCTGGTAATCATGTGTGGCCCCTTTACTCCATATGTGAGTCTGGTCGGCAAGCTATTGTCAGCCTACATCATCAACAATCATGTTATAATATGTCCACACCATATCATCAAATCAAATGTACTAAAATAACAGTAAAACAATCAAATCCCAATAGCACACTCCCTGAATCGATCCGGAGTCCAAGGGGTTCCATTGATGCCTCAGCATCCTCAAGGTCCAAAACCCTGCACACTCAGTAAAATTGAGTCAATAGCACCTGTCTATGTCACTGCAGTAAAAAATCATGCCATCTATCATAATGCATCATAATCAAGGACAAAAGTTTTAATATCATAATAGTCCAGATCACTTGTGAGCAAGTGTCCTCAAAGAATAAGTTTTCTCAGTGCGCCAGAGCGGGATGTTACATACACCCCCTCTTGGTCTAAACTTCATCCCGAAGTTTCATGGTATAAATGTTGAAATAAATGTATCATAGTATCATAAGTCTATCTATCAAACAAAAATGGAAACTACTGGCGCATATCATATGCATCCTCCCAGGTCGCCGAGTGCGGACTATAATTGTCCCACTGGACCTTGACCTGATACACCGTTCAATGTCGTAACTGTCGAACGCGATGATCTAATATGCGGACTGGCTCAACCATGAGTGCTCCCTTGTATGATACCTGCAAGGAACTAATGTCAATCAGATGCGTAGGATCACTAATATAATGTCTCAAAACAAATACATGAAAAACATCGTGCATACGCCTCAAAGAATCAGGCAAGGCTAGTCAATAGGCCACGGCCCCTTTCTCTCCATAATCTCGAAGGGTCCCACGAACCTAGGAGAGATTTTATCTCCCTTTCTAAACTTGATTTAACTCTTATGCGGTTTAAACCACAAGAATACTCGATCGTCGACCTCGTAACTACAGTCGACTCGGTGCGCATTGGCATAACTCTTATGTCGATCCTGTGCTTCTTTAATCCTTTGCCTTATGGTTTGCATTTTCTCTTCCATTTCTTGGATCGCTTCTGGTCCCACCAGGACCCTATCCTCAAGCCGATCCCAACTCAAGAGCGTCTGCCACAGTCGCCCATAAAGAAACTCGAAAGGCGCCATTTTAATGGTGCTCTGGTAACTGTTGTTGTAAGAGAACTCTACTAGTGGCAAGAATTCCTCCCAAATCTTTTGTTGGTCCATCATGTACATGAGAAACATGTCTTCCAAGGTTTGGTTCGTTTGTTCGGTTTGTCCGTCAGTCTCTGGGTGATACGTAGTACGAAAGTTAAGTTGGGTTCCCAAGGCCTCTAGGAAACTCGTCCAAAATCGTCCAGTAAACACCGATCCTCGATTAGATATAATCCTCTTAGGCATGCCATGCAGCCTCACAATCTCACTGATGAAATCTCTAGCAAAGTCAGGTGCCTGATACGTCATACATACAGGAATAAAGTGAGCACTCTTCATCAAAGTGTCTACTACTACGAAAATCGAGTCATGTCTCCTTACCGTTAGTGGCAATCCAACAATAAAATCCATCAAAATGACCTCCCATTTCGATTCTGGAATGGAATGTGGTTGTAGTAATCCTGTTGGGTGTCTATGTTCATCCTTTACCTGCTGACACTCCAGAAACCTAGCCACATAGTTAACTATGTCGGGCTTCATTCCCCTCTAGAAGAATAAGGGTTTAAGATCTGCCCTCATCTTCGTGACTCCTGGGTGCACCATGTAAACTTCTCTATGAGCCTCGCTCAGGATCAACATCCTCAACTCGTCATTTGGAAGTACGTAAATCCAACTTTTAAACCTCAATAACCCATCACTATCAAATTAAGATCCCTCATATCGTGGTACCATCATTGTGTTTTGTCTGATAAAAGCCTCGACCTCTTTGTACCAGTCGTCATCACACTGTAAAATTAGAATCTTTTCACATAGATTCATCTGAAGAGGCAACAAAAAAAATATGTGTGGTCTCCGACTCAGAGCATCCGCCACTCGGTTCACTATTCCCTTTGTGTAAGAAATCTCAAAGTCGTACTCGCTAAGCAATTCCGACCAACGTCGTTGTCGCGTGTTCAGGTCGCTTTGCGTAAAAATGTGTTGTAGTCCACAATGATCAGTATTTAATTCAAATTTTCATCCAACAAGGTAGTGTCTCCAAACCTTCAAGGAATATATGATGGCTAATAACTCCAAATCGTGCGTTGCATAGTTCTCCTCATGCCTTCTCAATTTCCTCGAAATGTAAACAATCACTTGTTCGTCTTGCATCAAGACTCTACCTAAACCTTCCTTGGATTCGTCTGTGCATACCAATAAGTTTGCATCCATGTCAGGAACCTTTAGTATCGGCGTTGTTTTCAACAACTCTTTAATCCTCCGAAATGCTTCCGCACATTTCTCGATCCAAACAAACTTCTTATTTTTCTTCTACAATTCCATGATCAGATTTTCTATCTTCGAAAATCCATCGACAAACCATCAATAGTATCTTTCTAAACCCATAAAGCTACACACTTCTGTGACATTCATCGGTGCAGGCCATTCCATAATAGCCTCAACCTTGTCTGGATCCACAGTGATGCCTTCACCATAGATGACATGCCCTAAGTAGTGAATCCTTGATTGATAAAAAGGATCATTTGGACAATTTCCCATACAGTTTGTGCTCTCACAGACACTGTAGTACCAAGCACAAATGCTCATCATTCTCCTCTATCATACGAGAGTAAATCAAAATATCGTCAATGAACACTTGGACGAACTTGTCCAAGTACTCGCAGAACACCCCGTTCATCAAACTCATAAATACTCCTGGGGCGTTTGTCAGTCCAAACGGTAAAACAATAAACTTGTAATGTCCAAATCTCCTCTTAAAGGAAGTCTTAGGGATGTCATCCTCCTTGATTCGTAGTTGGTGATACCCTGATCGTAAATCGATCTTGGAGAACACCGTTGCACCCTTCATTTGATCGAACATATCATCAATTCTCTGCAAGGGATACTGATTCTTGATCATGGCCTTGTTTAGTTGACGGTAGTCAATGAAAATCCTCCATGATCCGTCCTTCTTTCATATGAAAATAACCGGTGCACCCCACGGTGACACGCTAGGTCATATCAGTCCCAGGTCCAACAACTCCTTTAGTTGCATTTTCAATTTTTGTAACTCTGGGGTCGACATCCAATAAGGCGTTCTTGCTATCAGTTCCGTCCCCAGTTTTAGGTCTATGGTAAACTCCAATTCCCTCTCCAGTGACATCCCAAGTAACTCCTCTGGAAATATGTCCACAAACTCCTTCACCACCGGAAGGTGTTCTAGACCTTTCACTACTCCCTTCTTGTTTAACACAAGGATCGCATACAGCTTGCACCCCTTGCGCATACTCTTTCGTAACTGCAAGGAAGAGATGAACCGCAGGGATTCTCCCTCATTCCGTCCTACAATCACATGTCTTTGTCCCTTGTCATCAACCAAGTTCAACCGTTTTGTCTTACAGTTGAGTATCGTCTCATGCGATTCCGACCAATCCATACCAATCATGACGTCATAAGATCCTAAGATTTTGATGTACAAGTTGGCCCTCGTGACAAACTCTCCCAAGTTAAGGATACAGCCTGTAACCTTTCCTCCAACCTTTTGTTTGGCTCCCAAAGCCATCTCTACGAAGTGAAACTCGTCCTATTCGACTGCCTTTACCTTGATCCTTTTTAGCGTTGCACCGAAAATGAAACTCTCTGTAGCACTGGGGTATATCAAAATACTAAGGGTCTGGTCAACGACTGTACCTATCGTCTCAAGTACAATCGACTGGTGCTCTGCCTGGCGGTTATTAACCATTGCATGAATACGATGGGCCTTGCCCATATCTCCCATAGTAGTGGGTCCTGCTGATCCAGACGCTCTATCCCTCTCCATAGGATAGTTGCGCTGGTAGTGTGGCTCCCCACACGTCCAATACCCCTTCTTTGGCCCAGTAGTCCTGGTACCCAAGGTAGAAGATGACGGCCCACCGGCCTGGAACCCTGGTATGTTCTGCTGAATAGGCCTAAACTGTTGTTGTTGCGGGCGACGTTGTTGCTGATGCGGTGGTCCCTGATAAGGTGTCCTCTGTTGAGACGGTAGTCGCTGGTGTGTAGTGAAAGTGGATCCCCTCTGGAAGCCACGATATTCCAGCGTGTATCTCTCTAGTGTCTGGTGTTGTTGGGTTCCAGATGAACCCTGCCCTGCTAGTCTCACTGGAGTCCTGGTCTGACCCCCACTGATAAGCTCCTCCTCTGCTATGAGGGCCTTCTAGATGGCATCATGCAAGGTTTGAGGCATCAAAACCCTAACCTTTGCATGTAGGTTACCATTAAGGCCGAACACAAACCTGTTGACCTTAAGTTTCTCCATGTTAAGGTGCGGAGCATACCGTAGCAGCTCCATAAAACAGGCCTCGTACTCGGGCACCGTATGACCTCCCTATCGTAAGGCGTTGAACTCATTGATCTAGCGCTCGATGAATTCCTCTGAAAGGTACCTCTCTTGGAATCGTTCCTCGAATAGTTCCCATGACACGTCTTTGACGGCTATGTTCATCTATGGTAGGAGCGTCTTCCACAATAGAAGAGCGCTCCCCTTTAGTTGAAATACCACCATGCGGACCTTCATGTTGGAGGTATAATCGTGAAGTGCGAATCACATCGCCATGTTCTCCAACCATGAGTCAGCGTTTGCGCCATCCAAGGCACCAAAGAACTTGGGAAATTTGACCTTCTTGAGTTCACGGTGAATGCTACCAGTAACGGTGGAACCTTAGCGGGTGTCAGTGCCTTGGCCTCATCTCTATCCAAACGGATGATTAGTGCCTCAGATATGCACTGAAAAGATCTCATCATCCTGACAACATCGCGAACTGCTATCTACTCCTGTCTGAGAACCTGCTCGTCTCCCTAGGGGTTAGACCCCTCAGGTGTGGATGCTACTAGAGGCGTAGCGCCTCCTCCCCTAGCACCCCGTCGTCTGCCTCCGTGGCATCCTCTAACCATGATTACCTGCACGCACACAAGTCAACACAATTAGAAAAAATATAATCAAATCATAACAACGGTAGTCTTAGCGATCCCAAGTCATGGGTTGAACCCGCTCTGATACCATATGTAAATATCCTTCTCGTTACGATGCCAAACCTCTTATAACAAGTGCAATTTTTTATTTTTTTTAAAAGTGTGTGCGTGCCTGTACAAGGAATACAAACACATTCATCTTTGCGTCGCAACCCGACGATGATCAAGATGCAAACCATGACGAACACAACAAGATGACATTAGACGCACAACAAGTAACTGCATGTAATTAATGACGATCAATCGATTATAAGTAAGACTGACTACCCATCCATCCTACCGTACAATGGTTAGGACCTCCAAGACACATAAGCAACGCTCCAGCCTAGGTTCCCATCGATTCTAACCATTTAAGGTCTCAGGGATGGCGACTGTTCTGAGGAACATGGAGGTGTCTACATCCCGCCTGATGCAAGCAGACCAAGCAACAAATTATTACAACCAAGCACAAGATTAGTTAAATGAGCAACCACATCTTCTACAGAAGGTACAAGACAAAGGACTCAGATAACAACCGACTAATATTAAGACAAGGCATCGTCTATGACTCCACTGTGATTAATTACCAACCAATTACTCCATTTAAATTTCGTAAATCGAGGAGTACCTGAACATAAGGTAATCAAATTAATCTCAATTCCACATTATTAAGCCATCAAATCTTATTGTACTTGGTTCAAGGACATTACCATTGTATGCGATTACTAACAGTAAAGATGATAAAAGCATCACCATGAAATAATACCCATAGTACCTTTTATATCACAATGACTTGCAATAATAACCATCACATTGCATTTATGTGTTAACTATAATAAATAATTGCGATATCCTTATCATAAATGATGAACACATTAATATTTACATTACCGTCAATATTAGTATTAAAATAAAACATTACACTATATTACCTTAGCATTACATTACATTACATTCCATCATATTACATTTCATGTTAAAATAACTTGCAAACCAAATATCAATTACCATACTTCTTGTATGTTGCCAACAGATAAATTACTATAACATAATAGCATTTCATTTTATATTGCAATAATATGGCAATAAAGTAACCATAACATTTCTTTTGATAATTACCAACAATAACGTCTACATTTTATTTTGTAGTATAGTATAATTACATCTTCGTTTTGCAATAAAAATATATTATGGTAACTTCACATACACAAATTACAATAACAGTATATGCCCGCATTAGTCCTCCTAACTACTATTTATAACCCACATTCGTTTCTCATGTAAGAAGGTCAATTTCTCATCCTATAAATCAAGTCCTTCTTCATTAGTGCTATAGTTAATCCCTTACTATGCAAAATAAGTAGTTCTGCCAAAGTTATAATAATTTCAATTTTAGAGCATCGACAGACTATCATTAGATTAATTTAAGCTTACCAACTACTACTCAATTTCTGTAAGTCTAACTGACATGAACCATGACTAGATATTTCACCTGTATCCATATGTTCTAAATATCTGAAAATTATAAAAAGAAGGGTTCGCTAGTTATAAATACATATAAGATATTCAAGGCCGCGATCTATTACTTATACACGTTTAAAATCATTCAACGCTATGATCTACACTGTGCAGATGTTTATTTATGCGAAATCTCTACCTCGGATTGGTTCCATTAAAAACATTTAAGACGAAAATACTCTTACCGAACAAAATTAGTTCTAGATTTCATTTCCGGAATTCCTCTACTAAAATAAAGGGTTGTTACTATCTTTAGGATTGATTTCGAATGCAATTAAAGTAGTTATATCCAAGCAGCATACATTCGATGACGCAAGGGCAAGTGTTCCTTCTTAAAAGTAACCAAAATAATTTGAAAATGACTATTATGAGACGAAACGATAATAATAGGTACGATGTTCACCAACCAATAAAATGGTGGATTTATTTGAGAGTTCCTTCTCACCCCTACTGTGCTATGGTAATAACAGGAAAGGAAATGAGAATTATGTTAATAATTGTTTTGCTCAACAACAAAACAATTTCGAGGAATGACTTGGATCGCAGCATGTTGAAGGCATTAGAAAAGAATAACATAAGTATTAAGGTATTTAATATCAAAAACAATTTATAAATGTGCACATTCAGTTAATTGAAGCCATTAACACTTTAAAACTGATTGAAGCCATTAACACATTAACACATTATTTAAAGGAGAGCGTATACATAAAGCTAAGAATTAACCAAGCAATAAAAATACATTCTTCCCAATTGTTAAATAAAGAAATAATTCCCACCACAATGTCCATGAATCCAACGCGTTTTTATTAACCATTCCTTTACTATTGCGTAAACTAAAATAAGGGAAGGAAATGGTTATTCCCATAGATATTGCCATAGATAGTGCTTGCAAAAGACCTGACAGCGGGGCAACTTATGCAGTCTACAAACGCCTTGGATAGTCGCGTTGACCACAGAATTGAGGGCTAACAGAGGAGGGGAACAAGCGATTTTTCCAGATCTTGTTGCCGACAGAAAGGGAACGAAGGCATCAATCGGCACCAGAATCGAAGGGTCGTGGGTACAGGCCAGAAAATCACAAATTTTAACATGGCAATAGTTAAGGCGAATGTCAGGAACCAATAGCTAAAATTGGCGAGTTAACCAGACCGCGTCTTAGAGACACCCTTCCCCGCTGTACACATCACGACTTGCAGAGGTAGTCCTCGACAACTGGGTTCAGTTCACAGAGGGAGGATGATTCCATCATTACATAAATGACTCTACATAGCTAGCAGAGGCAAAGAGGTAAGGTAACTAAATACCGTGGCGGGGGCTACAACAGAGTTAAAATGACAGTTGCAGAGGCGAGTTGAAAAGGGTTTAAGGGTGGATGGCAGAGGCGAATTGAACGAAATTCATGCAGTTGGAAGGAGAAAAAAGAAAGGTTTTCAATCACAGTTCAAAGGCAAATGACTCGATTTTAAGCAGTCTCATTTCAAGATTTTAAATCAAGTTACAAGAACACGGGGTCAAAAACTTCGTTGCCAAAAGTAACAAACGCCTTCTCCCAAGATGTGTCCTTTAGAAGGATGGCCGACTAGAAGAATCAACGGTTGTGGTAAAAGAATAATAAGTTTTGAACAAAAAAAGAACATAGAAACCCCAATTCCTAATAGTGCCTCTGACTCACCTTAAGCACAGTTGACTAGTCATAGCGCGACTTCAATAGATTCAACCCGTTTCAACCAAAAATGTGTTTCAGTCATTCAGAAATTGATGCATCCGGACATGCAAATTCTAACCATAACTGCATTTTAGCCAGGCTATTTCAGTCAAGGATTATACCAGCAAATTCTAAACCCAACAAGGCTTTACAGTCAGTTTTGAACATATAAGGTCATTATGTAAATTTTCCAGCATGAAATTTACACTACATAAAATTTCAATACACAATTTATGTTGCCCAATCCTAACGCAAGTTGCACTACAGCTGATCCAAACCCTTACTGCTTTTAATACATGCAAATTCTAACAAGACATGGATTCAGACGGGTAAGTTTCAGTCAAATTTCAGTCATAAAACTTCATAAATTGAACAGACAATAATTTAGTTATAAATTCAAGCATAAAATTTCAGTCATAAGAAATTTTCAGACACAAAATTTCAGGAGATTGCTTGAACATATTAATTAATCCATTTACATCCACTAATAATACACCTATAGATTTAAATCATACATCCTACACTGTCTATCATTCAACCGAAGGGTGTACCTTTGCCTTCTCTCCTACTCGGAATGTTGTCTGCGTGCTCTGTGCAATCCTGCTCACCAACCGTCGAGACTACACCGGTACCTCCCAGCCAATGCTAGGAGTACTCTGCTTCCCCCTTATCCCCCCGAGCCAAAAAGGGGCCACACAATATCCAAATGGTACGTCTATCTCCTAGCTTGCATCCCAAGGCCGAGCTACCACTCCTATTCGAGCTGGGAAATCCCAACTCCCCACAAGTAATCAGTCAAGTCACAATTCCGGCAGCATAACGTTACACTAATAGTCGATCTCCTCCTTCCTCCTCCTTCCTCTCCTTTATAGAGTTTTAGAACTTCCCAACATTCCCTAAATCTCTTTTAATTTAAGTTTCAATGAAAATCTTCTAAAAATTCTCTATCGTACAAGTGTCATTCATCCCCCACTTTCCTCCAAAATTTATTTTCTTTAATTTTTTAATTGTCTCATTTCCCTCACCCACCTAGAGTTGCTCCTAAATTTACTCCTAGGTGTTCCTAGATTCCCTTACAGGTTTAAATACTTTCCCTAAAATGAAGTTGCTAATTTAGTTCAATTTAGAAGGTTCTTAATTGTAGATTCTTTACTATGTTGACCTCACTTTTTACCATAAGTTCCCTTCTTTCCTTTATTATGTTTCCTCCATTCCTTAGTTTCCTAATTTTTTTTATTATTCCCTTATTTCCCCTTTTTATTAGAGCCAAAATGGCAGTTGCGCTATTTTCTCTTTTCCTTTTATTATTAAATTAATATCTTTTTACACTTTCACAAGTTAAATAATTTATTTCTTCTTTAAAATTTTAAATCCACTAAATTTCATTAAATTCTTACTCTCTTCATTTTACCCCAAAACTTTTTATGAAGACAAAAACTATTACTTAAGTGGTTTTTTTAGTTTAAATTTTTGTTTTTATTTTTATAGGGTCTTTTTCTTAAGGTTAGACGAAATTTTACCCTCGAGAAGTTTTAGACTTAGGACTTAGATTCTTAACTGGGCGACGTTTATTTATGGAAGTTGTTTAAGAATTTCCTAACGTGTTAAAAGTCTTAGGTCCATCTAGGTTTGTTCCTTCATCAATATCAACGTGATGTGCCCCTCAGGACGCACCACGTGCTCCAAGGGTGTCACTCGCCTCGTTTATTTATTTTGCGCGACGTGCCCTTCAGGATGCACCACGTCGTCAAAGGGTGCCACTCGCTTCTTTTGTTTCTTTTGCGCAACGTGCCCTTCAGGATGCACCACATGCTCCAAGGGTGCCACTCGCCTCTTGACTGATTGGTAGACATCAATAACCCCTCGAGTCAAGACTCCGCCAGGTGAACTTGTGGGAGACTAAGGGCTTCTAAGGAATAAGGCCATCGCCTTATTGCGTGCCCCTTAGAATCATCGTGAGCGACTGTCGTTGTCTGCCCTCATGGCATCGTGGATCCTCTCGAACTAGGTAATTGTTAACATACCGTTCGAGCCACGGTGGGAGTGCTAGTAGGCTGTGGCAGGGCTGTTGTCCACACCTCTCCCTCAACCTCTCTAGTAATCATGTGTGGCCCCTTTACTCCATATGTGAGTCTGGTCGGCAAGCTATCGTTAGCCTGCATTATCAAAAATCATGTTAGAACATGTCCACATCATATCATCAAATCAAATGTACTAAAATCACAGTAAAACAATCAAACCCTAATAGCACAATCCCTGACTGGATCTAGAGTCCAAGGGGTTCCGTCGATGCCTCAGCACCCTCAAGGTCCAAAACCATGCACACTCAGTAAAATTGAGTCAATAACACTTGTCTATGTCACTGCAGTAAAACATCATGTCATATATCATAACACATCATAATCAAGGACACAAGTTTTAATATCATAATAGTCTAGATCACTTGCGAGCAAGTGTCCTCAAAGAATAAGTTTTCTCAATGTCCAAAGCGGGATGTTACATACACCCCCTCTTGGTCTAAACTTCATCCCAAAGTTTCATGGTATAAATGTTGAAATAAATGTATCACAGTATCATAATTCTATCTATCAAACAAAAATGGAAACTCCTGGCGCATATCACATGCGTCCTCCCAGGTCGCCGAGTGCGGACTATAATTGTCCCACTAGACCTTGACCTAATCTACCGTTCACCG
Organism: Picea engelmannii; assembly: GCA_009831015.1. NCBI lineage: Eukaryota > Viridiplantae > Streptophyta > Pinopsida > Pinales > Pinaceae > Picea > Picea engelmannii. The sequence goes on from ML778418.1 coordinate 1,734,384, forward strand.
TCATAATTGTCGAACGCAATGATCTAAGATGTAGACCGGCTCAGCCGTGAGTGCTCCCTCATCCAATACCTAGAAGGAACTCATGTCAATCATATGCATAGGATCACTAATATAATGTCTCAAAACATATACATGAAGAACATCGTGCATACGCCTCAAAGGATCAGGCAAGCCTAGTCGATAGGCCACGTGCCCCTTTCTCTCCACAATCTTGAAGGGTCCCATGAACCTAGGAGAGAGTTTATCTCCCTTTCTAAACGTGGTTGAACTCTTATGCGGTTTAACCCGCAAGAAGACTCGATCGTCGACCTCGTAACTATGGTCGACTCGGTGTGCATCGGCATAACTCTTCTGTCGATCCTGTGCTTCTTTAATCCTTTGTCTTATGGTTTGAATTTTCTCTTCCATTTCTTGGATCTCTTCTGGTCCCACCCAGACCCTATCCTCAAGCCAATCCCAACTCAAGGGCGTCTGACATGGTCGCCCATAAAGAAACTCGAGAGGCTCTAGCTTAATGGTGCTCTGGTAATTGTTATTGTAAGCGAACTCTACTAGTGGAAAGAATTCCTCCCAATGCTTTTGTTGGTTGATCACGTACATGCGCAACATGTCTTCCAAGGTTTGGTTCATTCCTTCAGTCTTTCCGTCAGTCTCTGGGTGATACACAATACTAAAGTTAAGTTGGGTTCCCAAGACCTCTTCAAAACTCGTCCAAAATCATCCAGTAAACACCGATCCTCGATCGAATATAATCCTCTTAGGAACGCCATGCAACCTCACAATCTCATTGATGAAAACTATAGCAATGTCAGGTGCCTAATATGTCATACGTACAGGAATAAAGTGAGCACTCTTCGTCAGAGTGTTTACTACGACGAAAATCGAGTCATGTCTCCTTGCCGTCAGTGGAAATCCAACAATAAAATCCATCGAAATGACCTCCCATTTCGATTCCGGAAGGGTATGTGGTTGTAGTAATCCTATTGGGTGTCTATGTTCAGCCTTTACCTGCTGACACTGCAGACATCTGGCCACATAGTTAACTATGTCAGCCTTCATTCCCCTCCAGAAGAATAAGGGTTTAAGATCTGCCATCATCTTCGTGACTTCCAGGTGCTCCATGTAAACTGCTCTATGAGCCTCGCTCAGGATCAACATCCTCAACTCGTCGTTTGGCGGTACGTAAATCCAACTTTTAAACCTCAATAACCCATCGCTATCAAATGGAAATCCCTCATACCGTGGTACCATCATTGTGTTTTGTCCGATAAAAACCTTGACCTCTTTGTACCAGTCGTCATCACACTGTAAAATTAGAATCTTTTCACATAGATTCATCTGAAGAAACAACACCGAAAAGATGCATGGTCTCCAACTCAAAGCATATGCCACTCAGTTCACTGTTCCCTTTATGTAAGAAATCTCAAAGTTGTACTCACTAAGCAATTCCGACCAACGTCGTTGTCGCGCGTTCAGGTCGCTTTGCGTAAAAATGTGTTGTAGTCCACAATGATCAGTCTTTAATTCAAATTTTCGTCCAACAAGGTAGTGTCTCCAAACCTTCAAGGCATATATGATGGGTAATAACTCCAAATCGTCTATCGCGTAGTTCTCCTCATGCCTTCTCAATTTCCTCGAAATGTAAGCAATCAATCGTCTGTCTTGCATCAAGACTCCACCTAAACCTTCCTTGGATGCATCTGTGCATACCAAGAAGTCTGCGTCCATTTCAGGAACCTTTAGTATTGGCGTTGTTGTCAACAACTCTTTAAGCCTTCGAAATGTTTCCACGCATTTCTCGGTCCAAACAAACTTCTTATTTTCTTCTGCAATTCCATGATCGGATTTTCTATCTTCGAAAATCCCTCGACAAACCGTCGATAGTATCCTTCTAAACCCATAAAGCTACACACTTCTGTGACATTCGTCGGTGCAAGCCATTCCATAATAGCCTCAACATTGTCTGGATCCATGGTGATGCCTTCACCGGAGATGAAATTCCCTAAGTAGTGAATCTTCGATTGATAAAAAGAGCATTTGGACAATTTTCCATTCAATTTGTGCTCTCGCAGACACTGTAGTACCAAGCGAAAATGCTCTTCATGCTCCTCTATTGTACGAGAGTAAATCAAAATATCATCAATGAACACTTGGACGAACTTGTCCAAGTACTCACGGAACACCTCATTCATAAAACTCATAAATACTCCTGGGGCATTTGTCAGTCCAAACAGTAAAATAGTAAACTCGTAATGTCCAAATATCATCTTAAAGACAGTCTTAGGGACATCATCCTCCTTGATTCATAGCTTGTGATACCCTGATCGTAAATTGATCTTGGAGAACATCGTCGCACCCTTCATTTGATCAAACAGATCATCAATTCTCGACAAGGGATACTGATTCTTGATCGTGGCCTTGTTCAGTTGACGGTAGTCAATGAAAAACCTCCATGATCTGTCCTTCTTTCATATGAAAATAACTGGTGCACCCCATGGTGACACGCTAGGACGTATCAGTCCCAGGTCCAACAACTCCTTTAGTTTCATTTTCAATTTTTGTAACTCTGGGGTCAACATCCGATAAGGCATTCTTGCTATTGGTTCAGTTCCTGATTTTAGGTCTATGGTAAACTCCAATTCCCTCTCCAGCGACATCCTAGGTAACTCCTATGGAAATACGTCCACAAAATCCTTCACCATCGGAAGGTGTTCTAGACCTTCCGCTACTCCCTTCTCGTTTAACGCAAGGATCGCATACAGCTTGCACCCCTTGCGCATACTCTTTCGTAACTGCAAGGAAGAGATGAACCTCAGGGATACTCCCTAGTTCCGTCCTATAATCACACGTCTCTGTCCCTCGTCATCAACCAAGCTCAACCATTTTGTCTTACGGTTGAGTATCGCCTCATGCGATTCCAACCAATTCATACCAATCATGACATCATAAGATCCTAAGATTGTGACGTACAAGTTGGCCCTTGTGACAAACTCTCCCAGGTTAAGGGCACAGCCCGTAACCTTTCCTCCAACCTTCTGTTTGGCTCTTGAATCCATCTCTATGAATCTAAACTCATCTTGTTCGACTGCCTTTACCTTGATTCTTTTTAGCGCTGCACCCGAAATGAAACTCTCAGTAGCCCCGGGGTCTATCAAAATACTAAAGGTCTGGTCAGCGACAGTACCTGTCATCTTGAGCACAGTCGATTGGTGCTCTTCCTGGCAGTTATTACCCATTGCATGAATACAATGGGCCTTTCCCATATATCCCACAGTAGTGGGTCCTACTGATCCGGATGCTCTGGTCCTCTCCACAGGATAGTTGTGCTAGTAGTGTGGCTCCCCACATGTCCAACACCCCTTCTTCGACCCAGTAGTCCTGGTACCTAAGGTAGAAGATGACAACCCACCAGCCTGGAACCCTGGTCTGTTTTGCTGAATAGGACAAAACTATTGTTGTTGTGGGAAACACTGCTGCTGCGGGCGACACTGCCGCTGATGCGGTGGTCTCCGATAAGGTGTTCGCTGCTGAGGCGACAGTCGTCGGGGTGTAGTGAAAGTGGATCCCCTATGGAAGCCATGATATCCCAACGTGTGTCTCACTGGTTTCTGGTGCTACTGGGTTCCATATGAACCCTGCCCTTCTAGTCTCACTGGAGTCCTGGTCTGGATCCCACTAATAAGCTCCTCCACTGCTATGAGGGCATTCTGGATGACATCATGCAAGGTTTGAGGCATGGAAATCCTAACCTTTGCACGTAGGTTGTCGTTAAGGCCGAACACAAACATGTTGACCTTAAGTTTCTCCGTGTTAAGGTGCGGAGCATACTAGAGTAGCTCCATAAAATGGACCTCATACTCGGGCACTGTACGACCTCCCTATTGTAAGGCATTGAACTCATTGAGCCGATGCTCGATTAATTCCTCTGAAAGGTACCTCTCTCGGAACCGTTCCTCGAACAGTTCCCATGACACGTCTTCGACGACCATGTTCAGCTATGGTAGGAGCATCTTCCACCATAGAAGAGCGCTCTCCTTCAGTTGAAAGACCGCCATGAGGACCGTCATGTTGGATGTATAATCGTGAAGTGCGAAGCACATTTCCATGTTTTCCAACCATGCCTCAGCGGCTGCGCCATCCGGGGCACCAAAGAACTCGAGAAATTTGACCTTCTCGAGTTCACGATGAATGCTACCAGTAACGACCGGTGTGCGCGGTGGAACCTTATCGGGTGTCGGCGCCCTGGCCTCATCTCTGTCCAAACTGCTGATCAGTGCCTCAGAAATGCACTGAAAAGATCTCATCATCCCGACAACATCGCCAATTGCTATCTACTCCTATCCGAGAACCTACTCATCTCCTTAGGGGTTAGACCCGTTAGGTGTGGATGCTACTGGAGGAGTAGCGCCTCCTCCCCTAGCACCCCGTCGTTTACCTCCGCGACGTCCTCTAACCATGATTACCTACATGCACACAAGTCAACCCAATTAGCAACAGTATAATCAAATCATAACAACGAAAGCTGTAGCAATCCCAAGTCACGGGTTGAACCTGCTCTGATACCATATGTAAAGATCCTTCTCGTTACGAAGCCAAACCTCTTATAAAAAGTGAATTTTTTTTTATTTTTTGTTTTTTAAAAGTGTGTGCACGCGTGTTCAAGGAATACAAACACATTCATCTCTACGTCGCCACCCGATGACGATCAAGATGCAAACCATGACAAACACAACAAGACAACATAATACGCACAACAAGTAACTGCATGTAATTAATGGTGATCAATCGATTATAAGTAAGACTGACTACCCATCCATCCTACCGTGCAATGGTTAGGACCTCGAAGACACATAAGCAATGCTTAAGCCCAGGTTCCCATCGATTTTAACCATTTAAAGTCTCAGGGATGGCAATTGTTCTGAGGAACATGGAGGTGTCTACATCCCTCCCGACGCAAGAAGACCAAGCAACAAATTATTACAACCAAGCATAACATTAGTTAAATGAGCAACCATGTCTTCTATGGAAGGCGCAAGACAAAGGACTCAGACAACAACCAACTATTATTAAGACAAGGCATCGTCTATGACTCCATTGTGATTAATTACCGACCAATTACTCCATTTAAATTTCGTAAATCGATGAGTACCTTAACTTAAGGTAATCCAATTAATCTCAATTACCCATTATTAAGCCATCAAATCTTATTGTACTTGGTTCAAGGACATTACCATTGTATGCTATTACTAACAGTAAAGATGATAAAAGCATCACCATGAAATAATACCCATAGTACCTTTTATATCACAGTGACTTGCAATAATAACCATGACATTGCATTTATGTGTTAACTATAATAAATAACTATGATATCCTTACCATAAATGATGAACACATTAACATTTACATTACCTTGAATATTAGTATTAACATAAAACATTACACTATATTACCTTAGCATTACATTACATTACATTCCATCATATTACATTTCATGTTAAAATAACTTGCAAACCAAATATCAATTACCTTACTTCTTGTATGTTGCCAATAGATAAATTACTATAACATAATAACATTTCATTTTATACTGCAATAATATGGCAATAAAGTAACCATAACATTTCATTTGATAATTACCAACAATAACGTCTATATTTTATTTTGTAGTACAGTATCATTACATCTTCGTTTTGCAATAACAATATATTATGGTAACTTCACGTACACAAATTACATTAACATTATATGCTGACATTAGCCCTCCTAACTGCAATTTATAACCCACATTCACTTCTTATGTAACAAGGTCAATTTCACATACTATAAATCAGGTCCTTCTTCACTAGTGCTATAGTTAATCCCTTACTACGCAAAATAAGTAGTTCTTCCAAAGTTATAATAATTTCAATTTTAGAGCATCAACAGACTATCATTAGATTAATTTAAGCTTACCAACTACTACTCAATTTCTGTAAGTCTAACTGACATGAACCATGACTAGAGATTTCACCTGTATCCATATGTTTTAAATATCTAAAAATTATAAAAAGAAGGGTTCGCTAGTTATAAATACATCTAAGATATTCAAGGCGGCGATCTATTACTTATACACATTTAAAATCATTCAACACTACGATCTACACTGTGCAGATGTATACTTCTGTGAAATCTCTGCCTCATATTGGTTCCATTAAAAACATTTAAGAAGAAAATACTATTACTGAACATAATTAGTTCTAGATTTCATTTACGAAATTCCTCTGCTAAAATAAAGGGTTGTTACTATCTTTAGGATTGATTTCCAATGCAATTAAAGTAGTTATATCCAAGCAACATACAGTTGATGATGCAAGGGCAAGTGTTCCTTCTTAAAAGTAACCAAAACATTTTGAAAATGATTATTATGAGACGGAACGATAATAATAGGTACGGTGTTCACCAACCAATAAAATGGTGGATTTATTTGAGAGTTCCTTCTCACCCGTACTATACTATGGTAATAACAGGAAAGGAAATGAGAATTACGTTAATAGTTATTTTTCTCAACAGCAAAACAATTTTGGGCAATGACCTGGATCGCAACATGTTGAAGGCATTAGAAAATAATAACATAAGTATTAAGGTATTTAATATCAAAAACAATTTATAAATGTGCACATTCAGTTAATTGAACTCGTTACAACTTTAAAACTGATTGAATCCATTAACACATTAACACATTACGTAAAGGAGAGCGTATACATAAAGCTAACAAGTAACCAAGCAATAAAAAGACATTCTTCCCAATTGTTAAATAAAGAAATAATTACCACCGCAATCTCCATGAATCAAATGTGTTTTTATTAGTCGTTCCCTTACTATTGCGTAAACTATAATAAGGGAAGGAAACAGTTATTCCCATAGATATTTCCATAGATAGTGCCTGCAAAAGACCTGATAGCGGGGCAGTTTACGCAGTCTACAAACACCTTGGATAATCGCGCTAACAACAGAATTGAGGGCTGATAGAGGAGGGGAATGAGCGATTTTTCTAGATCTCATTGTCGTCAGAAAGTGAACGAAGGCATCAATCAGAACCATAATCGAAGGGCCGTGGGTACATGCCAGAAAATCAGAAATTTTAACATGGCAACAGTCAAGGCGAATTCCAGGAACCAAGATTTAAAATTGGTTGGTTAACCAGACCGTGTCTTAGAGACACCCTTCCCCGCTATACTCATCATGACTTGCAGAGGTAGTCGCCGACAAGTGGGTTCAGCTCGTAGAGGGAGGATGATTCCATCATTACAGAAATGACTCTACATAGCTAGCAGAGGTGAAGAGGTAAGGTAACTAAATACCGTGGTGGGGGCTAGAACATTGCTAAAATGACAGTTGCAGAGGCGAATTGAAAAGGGTTTAAGGGTGGATGGCAGGGGCGAACTGAACGAAATTCATGCAGTTGGAAGGGGTGAAAAGAAAGGTTTTCAATCATAGTTCAAAGGAAAACGACTGGAGTTTAAACGGTCTCGTTTCAAGCTTTTAAATCAATTTTCAAGCACACACGGTCAAAAACTTCGTTTCCATAAGTAACAAATGCCTTCTCCCAAGATGCGTCCTTTAGAAGGATGGAAGGCTGGAAGAATCAACGGTTGTGGTAAAAGCGTAATAAGTTTTGAACAAAAACAGAACATAGAACCCCCATTTCCTAACAGTGCCTCCAACTCATCTTAAGCACGGTCGACCAGTCATAGCGCGACTTCAAGAGATTCAACCCGTTTCAACCAAAAATGTGTTTCAGTCATTCAGAAATTGATGCATCTGGACATGCAAATTCTAACCATAACTGCATTTTAGCCAGGCTATTTTAGTCAAGGATTATACAAGCAAATTCTAAACCCAACAAGGCTTTACAGTCAGTTCTGAATGTTAGCGTCATAAGTCACTCCTGAATTGCTTGTAGGAGCAGAGCCCAACGCCCATCAGTTTTATGTCACGATAGTTTGTAATGGGTGATCAAATGGGTAGAGACTCGAGAAGATATCACTCTAACTCGAGGATTAGGTCTGGTATGTAAGGAAAAAAGGAGATCTTGGTCTAACTTCAGTCAATAAGTTGATTAACAGATGAGAAGGTGGAAGACTTTGTAAGAAGATTGAGCAAACCACCTCAGGAAACAGGTCTTTCGGTAGTTTGTAGAAGAAAAACTCTGAATGCAAGATCCGCTTGGTTTAGGAACTCGAGAAACTGAAAGGGGGACTTGACTAGATCCTCCAATTCCAAGTCATTCAGTGATAAGAAAGTTACAGAGATCGATTAGAAACAATGCAACTGTTACAGTGATCCAACCTACATCATCCTATAATAGTTACAACTCGACTGGATCCTCTAATTCCGAGCTGCTCTAATACAGTGTAAACAGAGACGTGAAAGAAACTGACATTCATAAGGCAAGAAATCTCAAAAGTCCACACATAACCAGTAATAACAGTGCTTCAATAAAGATTTACAACCGGGAGCCTTGCCCAACCATCGATCCATTACAAAATACAAAGACTGAGTCTATATACTCAGAAAAATTCGCCTAACAGAGGTGTGCTCAGTCATCCAAGGCTTGGTGTCCCTTCAGCCGAATTCGGATGGATATTCTTCATCAGACGCCACCTTAACTGTGCATGGCTCCTGTAAGGGGAGTAGCTGAGCCATTAAGAGCCGAGTTAGCATGTGCAAACCTCCTCTAGCTAGTTGAGGACTTAGCATGGCTTCTTTGGAAAAATTGGTGCACAGGACCCTCTCGAGCAGACCGTTTACCAGATCGTCCATACCTTACACTTAATGAACGAGGAGAGGTTTCAACCACCCCCTCTCACCTTCATTTACTCCAAGCAAGAAACAATATTAAGATTGGATTCGATGGCACCTGGAGGTCATGATTGGCCTCTCTGTGACTGAAACCTGATGCCTTTGGCCCCTTTTTCACAACCTTTTATTTTTCAGTGATCACAGGCTGTGACCCCGCGTTTACTCTTAAAGGTGCTTTCGACATTCGTGAATAGGAAGGAGTTAATCCTCGCTTATCACAATCGTGATGAGTGAAACGCCGAGACAGCTTAATTGGGCGCCACACATCCCCTTAGATATGACGGTCCTGAACTCACTCAATGATGCTGTGGGCCTGGGTCCTGGACACTCCCGACACCTTGCGCATCGGGAATATGACGGAGCTGCTCCTTGTGCCTCGAAATCGCGATGGGAAAAATGGAAAGGAGCCTAATCACACGCCAGGTGTCTTCTGTGGATAGATGACTGAGATTGCTCTGTGATACTGCGGGCCTAACTTCGAGCACTTTTGGAGCTTCGGGGTTCAAGGTTTCGAGATGTAGAATGACATGGAACTCTCACCCTTCGAACACCCGAATGTTGAAATGCCGATGTGGCTAGATCTTGCGCCACACGTCCTTTGGGATGGACGGCTGCCATCCATTACTGCACATAATATGGGCTCTATCCATTGCGATAATCTCGGTGCAACTCCTCTAACTGCAATTTCCCACCATCCGTCGATCTACTCTTATGGATGAATCTGGACCATCGATAATATAATTTTGCCCACTTACTCGCTTGGAAGTTTGAAACGAGATTTTTATGTGTTGCGCTCGGGCGCTTCTCATCCACTTTGCAGACTTGAATACTCTTATGCCCTGGAAAAGAAATGTTACTAACACTGAACATATAAGGTCATTATGTAAATTTTCCAACACGAAAGTTACACTACATAAAATTTCAATACACAATTTGCGTTGCCCAATCCTAACGCAAGTTGCACTACAGCTGATCCGAACCCTTATTGCTTTTAATACATGCAAATTCTAACAATACATGCATTCAGACGGGCAAGATTCAGTCAAATTTCAGTCATAAAACTTCAGAAATTGAACAGACAATAATTTAGTTATAAATTCAAGCATAAAATTTCAGTCATAAGAAATTTTCAGACACAAAATTTCAGGAGAGTGCTCGGACATATTAATCAATCCATTTACATCCACTAATAATACACCTACAGATTTAAATCATACATCCTACACTGTCTATCATTCAACCGAAGGGCGTACCTTTGCCTGTTCGCCTGCTCCGAATGTTGTATGCGTGCCCCGTGCAATCCTTCTCCCCGACCGTCAAGACTACACCGATACCTCCCAGCCAACACTAGGGGTACTCTACTTCCCCCTTATCCCCCAAATCCGCAAAGGGGCCACACAATATCCAAATGGTACATCTAGCTCCCAGCTCGCCTCGCAAGGCCGAGATACCACTCCTATCCGAGTTGGGAAATCCCAAATCCCCACAAGTAATCAGTCAAGTCACAATTCCGACAGCGTAATGTTATGCTAATAGCCGATCCCCTCCTTCCTCCTCCTTCCTCTCCTTTATAGAGTTTTAGAACTTCCCAACTTTCCCTAAATCTCTTTTAATTTAAGTTTTAATGAAAATCTTCTAAAAATTCTCTATCGTACAAGTGTCATTCATCCCCCACTTTCCTCCAAAATTTATTTTCTTTAATTTATTAATTGTCTCATTTCCCTCACCCACCTAGAGTTGCTCCTAAATTTACTCCTAGGTGTTCCTAGATTCCCTTACAGGTTTAAATACTTTCCCTAAAATGAAGTTGCTAATTTAGTTCAATTTAGAAGGTTCTTAATTGCAGATTCTTTACTATGTTGACCTCGCTTTTTACCATAAGTTCCCTTCTTTCCTTTATTATTTTTCCCTCCATTCCTTAGTTTCCTAATTTTTGTTATTATTCCCTTCTTTCCCCTTTTTATTAGAGCCAAAATGGCAGTTGCACTATTTTCTCTTTTTCTTTTATTATTAAATTAATATTGTTTTCCACTTTCACAAGTTAAATAATTGATTTCTTCTTTAAAATTTTAAATTCACTGAATTTCATTAAATTCTTACTCTCTTCATTTTACCCAAAAAAAAATTATGAAGACTAAAACTATTACTTAAGTAGTTTTTTCTAGTTTAAATTTTTATTTTTATTTTTGTAGGGTCTTTTTCTTAAGGTTAGACAAAATTTTACCCTAGAGAAGTTTTAGACTTAGGACTTAGATTCTGAACTAGGCGACGTTTATTTAGGGAAGTTGTTTAAGAATTTCTTAATGTGTTAAAAGTCTTAGGGCCATTTAGGTTTGTTCCTTCATCAATATCAATGCAACATGCTCTTCAGGATGCACCACGTGCTCCAAGGGTGCCACTTGCCTCGTTTGTTTCTTTTGCGCGATGTGCCCTTCAGGATGCACCACGTGTTCCAAGGGTGCCACTCGCTTCTTTTGTTTCTTTTGCGTGACGTGCCCTTCAGGATGCACCATGTACTCCAAGGGTGCCACTCGCCTCTTGACTGATTGGTAGACATCAATAACCGCTCGAGTCAACACTCCGCCAGGTGAACTTGTGGGAGACTAAGGGATTGTAAGGAATAAGGCCCCAGCCTTATTGCGTGCCCCTTAGAATCATCGTGAGCGACTGTCACAGTATGCCCTCATGGCATCGTGGATCCTCTCGATCTAGGTAATCGTTAACCTACAGTTCGAGCCACGGTGGGAGTGCTAGTAGGTTGTGGAAGAGCTGTTGTCCACACCTCTCCTTCAACCTCTCTGGTAATCATGTGTGGCCCCTTTACTCCATATGTGAGTCTAGTCGGCAAGCTATCGTCAGCCTGCATCATCAAAAATCATTTCAGAACATGTACACATCATATCATCAAATCAAATGTACTAAAATCACAATAAAACAATCAAACCCCAATAGCACACTCCCTGACTCGATCCGGAGTCCAAGGGGTTCTGTCGATGCCTCAGCATCCTCAAGGTCCAAAACCCTCCACACTCAGTAAAACTGAGTCAATAGCACCTGTCTATGTCAGTGCAATAAAACATCATGTCATCTATCATAACGCATCATAATCAAGGACAAAAGTTTTAATATCATAATAGTCCAGATCACTTGCGAGAAAGTATCCTCAAAGAATAAGTTTTCTCAGTGCGCTAGAGTGGGATGTTACAGCGTGCCCCTTAGAATCATTGTGAGAGACTATCACAGTCTTCCCTCACGACATTGTGGGTATTCTCAAACTAGGTAATCGTTAACCTACAGTTCGAGCCACGACAAGAGTGCTAGTAGGTTGTGGCAGGGCTACTACCACACCTCTCCCTCAATGTCTTTCGTTGTCATGTGTGACCCCTCTACTCCATATGTCAGTCTGGTCAGCAAGCTATCATCATCTTACATCCATCAACGAGTCATGTCAACAATAATAATCAATCATGATAACATCTAATAATTTGTACATATGTCATATCAACCACATTCAAACCCTAACAGTCCACTCCCTAACTCGATCCGGAGTCCAAGGGGTTTCATCAATGCCTCTGCATCCTCAATGTCCAAATTCCTACACACTCAGGAGAACTCAGTCAATAGAACTTGTCTATGTAAATATAACAAAATAACATATCATCAAATCCACGATATCTCATAATCATAATCAAAATGACCAATAGTATAATAAACCGGATCACTTGCACGCAAGTGTCCTCAAAGAATAAGTTCTCTCATTGTGTGCAAGAGCGGGATGTTACAAATTTTAATCTTTGGTAATCTATTTTGTTATCAGGGGTGACCTTATCATATTTTCACCACTTATGAGAGTTCTTATTGAATGTAAATTATTGTCTTTTGTTTTGAATATTTATTTTGGTGTGTGGTTAAAATGAAAACTTCTCTTGGGTTGGGTAATTATCGTATTTGTATGTTGTGGAGACGATGGGATGAATGCTTATCTATCAGGTATTGTTGGAAGAATACTTGGTTTGAGTTAGTTATCTCACTACCTCCATATGAAGGAATCATATGAAAGGTCTCATTCATAACTTAGGTAAATATTAGTAATGTAAGATGATGGAATTATTGGGACAAAAATGGTATTAATGAGTGATATCAAAATAAAGGGATAAAACAAGATAACAAGTGAGGCTCTACTCAAGAGAGGGAAAGTTGTATGGGAAATCTATAATGGAGTATAAACATGTATTGTAATATTCATATTGAGGCACCACAGTACCACATGGAGGAGGGAGAGAGAGTGGATTTACCCAAGGAAAGAGGAAGAGAGGAAGAAAAGAGGAGAGAATTACAATAGGTTAATTATGGTTCTAGGGTTACTTATGTGACCTAGGGATGTAGAATAATACAAATAATTTGATTATGTATTAATGACAAATTATAAAATGAAGGAAAGATAGAGGTTAATTTATTGATTTCCTTTCATGATATAATTCACCAAAGTATTGAAGATGAAAGACAAATGAAAATGAAGGAAATCACCTGGTAGTATTCTATTGTAGGTGATTCAACTCCTTGGGATGGATATGAGAGATGCCATAGGCCTCCAAGAGAGTGCTCCTCCACTTGAATGGATTTTACATGTTGTTAAACCTTCCTACAAAAAATTCTTGATCTCGATATCCAATATAATTTAATAAAATCACCTAAGTATACCAAAACTCAAGACCTATTATTAAGTAAAGAAACTTTTAACCAAATGAGCTAGGGAAAAACATATTATAATTTTAAGAAACATGATTGGATGTGTTGTTATTGTTGTGGAAGATGGCTTTGGATTGCATGGTCGATAAAAAATTATTTTAATGTATTCACACAAAAAAAATGATTTGTTTCTCGACAACAACAAGGGCTAGATATCAATTAGCTTACCCATAAAAGGCAAGTTTTCCCTATTTTTCTGATTTGTTGAGATCATATAGAGCGCATTACAAAGAGAATATATAGACAAGAAAAATAATTTCACTATGTTTATGATTTTTTGAGATTGCACAGAGCGCACAACAAAGAAATATGGAGACACAAAAACACTTTCCTATATGTTTCTAATTTGTCGAGATCACACAAAACACAGGGAAAACTACATACGTAGAATGAAAAGAGTAGAAACCCATAAATAAAAACGAAAATCGAGATATTGTCTCTGTAAAAATTTAAAAGGGGCATATTCAGGGTTTATACCTCAAGATCTAACTAAAATGGTCATATCTTGGGAAAACGAAAACCTTTTCGAGTGAAACAAAAAGTGTTCCTAGCTGGAATTAGTGCTCCAGATGCATTGGAATAGTACTATTGGCCCATAAATGTACAAAAAAATATATATATGTAGTAATACAACTTTAAGATCTTGAGATACAACAGTAGAGGGTTTTCAAATGCGCTCTGATACCAAGTTTGACAATATATGTATTCCAATAGAGAATGAATGCCTTCAGTAAGAACTCACATAGCTATATCAAATATCAACACAATGATGTTTTAATGTGGTAAGACCCTTGCGGGGAAATATCCACGATCATAGCCAACACGACCACTTGGATAAATTTATTAATGTAAAAGAAAATATATTACAAAGAGTTACAAGAGATTTTCTCACAATTGATCATCGAAAAATGACCCTTCATGCTCTTTAGATAGATATTATGGACCAATCGATTTAGTCAATGGATCAATATAGTCATTAAGATTGAGGGGAATATGATCCATCAAATCACTCTATGTCGGGAACATATCATGATTGTCTGATTATAAATGCATACTAAAGAAACACACTTAGAAACACACTTTAACCTAACTACACATTAGAACAATTTGATCTTAACTAAGTCATAAGTGTATAAATATCATAACATGGTGAAGCAATGTTATTAAACCATACCTTAGATCTTTTCTCCAAGAAAATTACTTGTTTACTTTGAATCAAATAGTGGATCCCACATTTATAGATATATGGAACCAGGGGAGAAGATATTCTCAATTCATAGACATTGAAAGGTATTGGGTTAATAGGTGCACCTTATATGTGGAAGAATTAAAGAAGTCTCATATAAGAATTAAGGATGATGAAGACAATCTAGCATGGGTTAGAAATAAGTCTACATGTTATTATTATGCAAGATTGGGTTATAGATTGGGTTATAGGGTACTTATGTCACTTTGTGACTTTTCTTTAGAATGGAGAGGTATGTTGTCACTTTTCTTTAGGATGGAGAGGTATTTTGTTGGTGGACCAAATTTTGGAAGATAAAAGCAGAAAAAAACTAGGATTTTCAAATGAATAGCTTTAAAGAGCAAGACCTTAGACTTGGTAAATGATTCAAAAGAGAGAGAGACAAGGTTTGGAAGTTATTATGTATTATGTAAAATATATATGTCGAGGAAACTTCACATATGTTTATACATTGTCTATATGCACAACAATTGTGGATAGATGTTGAACAATTAACAAGTATTGCACATGATTGGAGTGAAGACTATGTGGAGATGCTTTTAAATAAATGGTTTGATAGAAAGGAGATTTAAGAATATAGATCTCTTATATGCCTTATTCTATGGGGTATATGGTTATCCCACACTACATATAATTATTTAGTGATTATTATAAAGTTTATTCTACTATATATGCTTTAGCTCAATATGAGTTTAATGGTGTAATTATTTAATGATTATTATATTTTTTTTGAGTTTACTCTAGTATATATGTTTTTACTTCAATATGAGTGTTGGAGGCATACTCCATATTTTTGAAAGGCATTTATGGAGTTGATGGAGTTGATTACATATCATGTGATTTTACATTTGTTATTAATTTGATGAAAGGATACTGTTTATATTAAGAGCATTATTCAAAGAGGGATAGTAGATTTGACTGTGTCAAGACAACCTAGACTGGTATACATACCCTATCTCTCTCAAGATTTAAACTTGTGACTTCTTAAGAGGAAACACCTGTTCTTAATCATCAAACCCACTCAAACTATATATATAGAATATCTTAAGAGGAAACTATATATATAGAAGATTTAAACTTGTGACTTCTTAAGAGGAAACACCTGTTACTTTTTTAAAGATAGAAATTCTATTTTTGTTAGAAGGAAAGAAAAAAAAACATTAATAAGTAGCAATAGCATAGGTGCAAAGCATTCAAAACCATGCATATCTCATGGATATTAGGTTCAGGTGTCTACTTTATAAGAGATATGCCCAAACATAGAAACCATTACTTGTTCTTTGCTATATTTGAATTTATTGTTTGGGCCAAAAGTATTGATGGGAGAGTTTTTAAATAGTCAATTCGTTTGACTTGAATAGTAAAAACCAAAGAAATCCCAACTACTTCACTCTTCAGCTATTACTGAAAACAACCCACTCAAGAACCTTCATCCCCAGATTCTCTTTCATATAAGATTAATTAATAAATGCAGAATAAATGGAACAATGCGCACAAGATTCTTATGTATCCAAATAAATTTCAAATTGCTTGCAGGTCGTTCAATTCTCTAATGCAACATATCATATTGCGAAACAAATACACAACACATGTTATTGACTCGGGACTATAGTAGAAGATTAGGGTTGAATTGAATTATTCCTCGTGGAAATTAGACTTCGATACGGTGTTCTCAATGGAATTTTGTCAAGATGTAATCATTTCTCATCGGTTGTGTAAACAGTGCATTGGTGGCCATCTTGACTCTTCAAGACTCGAGGATTAAACCACCGATTACAATTTTTTTTTACATAACTTAAACCATGGCCACCTTAACCTTTGCAGGCCACAAGAAACCATCACCGCCTTGATTAAAATCCTTTAGAAGATCGAAGGGGCAAATTTATTTGTTTAAATACCAGAGTCGAAATTGTAATCGGAGATAGATTGAAAGCATTTTTGAATTGAATTGGTCATTCTGTTTTTTTTATTTTGTGTTGTTGAGTTCGTAAACTCATTTCTTTATTCCTTGATCAAATTCAACATTCGGAGTTTACTTGTTAAAAACTCCATGGAATTCTTTAATATCAAAACCCTGAACCCTGAAGTGATGGGCCCACACTCTATTTTCATTTCGCGATTCGGCAGTCATCATGTCATTTTGTTTTGTGCGTCAGGTGTTAGCAAACCCTGAACCCTGAAACCCGATATTGCCTAGGCCCCACACCTCTTTTGCGATTTCGTGATTCGACAATCATTCAGGTGTTTTGTTTTGGGTCGAGCATTCATAAACGCTGAAACTTTGAACCCCGATTGACCCCCGGTTATTCACATTTGGTATCAGAGCTGCCAATCTATCCTGCAGAGCATCCTTTCAGTTGCTCATTTCAGTGCATATAATTCCCATGTGAATATTTATTTGATTTCCTTCAAACTTTTGTAAATGGTTGCATATGGTAGTAGTTTGTAGAGACCGTACTTAATTAAATACAAAATTTAATACAATTAACACATAATTCCCTTCTCATATGTAAATTATTCATTCGCATCACATAGCATAAATATTCTGCAGAAATTAAAATCTATCTACAGCATGAAAATAACTCAGCAATTCATAATAAAATACCTTCTTATGATGCTAATTCTCGTCGATATGGTTGTCCTTTCCCTGTTTCCTTGCCTAGCCTGATGCACTGATCAACTCTACCCAAACCGACACCTCCTAGCCAGCTAGGAGTAGCCTGTCTGGCTCCCTAGCTCCAGGAAATCGAAAGGAATCCCGACCCCTGTGCCCAAAACCCCCAGCAACTCGGTGCCCCCTGAGATGGTTCCCCAAAACAGCAGAACCCAACAATAGAACCAGAAGATAAAAAAAAAACCAGAACTACAGTCTCTCCTCCCCCTGATTCTTCCTTCCCCCTCTTCACATCTCTCTTCCCGTCCGCCTCTTTCCCCGTCATATCCTCCCCTTCACCGACTCTCTTCCCCCTCATTAATTTATTTATCCCTCCTTTATTACCTTATCCCCTTCATTAATATCTTATCCCTATATTTAATATATTATCCCTATATTTAATATCTTATCCCCTTATTTAATGTTTCTTCCCCGCCCTCCCCCCCGTATGCGTAAGTCTTTAATACATTAAATTATTAACCCCCTTTAATTCTTTACTCAAATAATTAATGAGTCAATTAATAATTAATTAATCATTGACAGATTTGAAAAAATAATTAATTAGTTAATATTATTAAAAAATAATTATTGTTTAACTAACATATTAGGACAGTCAGATTATTAAATTAATTATAATTAATAATCCCTATACATCTATTTAAGCAGGGTCCTTACATACACCCACCCTTTAGGAAACTTTGTCCTGAAGTTAAGATATCTCATGGTACAAAGGAAAATAAACATGGTTCACACATTCATAACAATTAACCGACATTATTAGTAAGTAAGTCAAGAAAAATCATACATTCTAGTGTACATGTACAAGAAATGCATGTGTAGCTAGTACATACAAGTCTCGTGCATGTAATAATAATCAATAACTATCACCCTTTAGTAATTTATGTATGCATCCAATCCAATCAACAAGACTAGTATTTTATAAAAGACAATAACCAATCAAATGTTTGCAAAATCCTTTAATTACAATTATCCAGTTCAACAATTTTATTTAGACAACAATGGTCCTATAAACTGAGGTGACAACTTTGTCCCCTTCCTGAACCATATGGTACTATTATTAGGCCTGATACGAGTGAAAACTTGGTCTCCCACCTCATAACTTCAGTCGGTCCTGTGTGCATCCGCATAACTTTTCTGCCTATCCTGTGCTTCCTTTAGTCTTTGCCTAATCTGAATCACCTACTCCTCCATCTCTTGAATCAATTCTAGCCCAACTGTCACTCGATCTTCTAGTCTATGCCAACTCAATGACGTTCTCCATGGCCTTCCATACAGATCTTTGTAGGGTGGCATTCCGATGGAGCTATGAAAACTATTATTGTAGGCAAACTCTACCAAAGGACGATACTTCTCCCACCGGGTTTGATTATCCATGACATAAATCCTGAGCATGTCTTACATGACTTGATTAAATCTCTCAGTTTTCTCATCTGTTTCGGGATGATAAGTTGTGCTTGAGTTCAACTGAGTCCCCAATGCTGACTGCAAACTTGTCCAAAACCTAGAAGTGAATCTGGAGTCCCTATCTGAAATGTTCTTAGGTATCCCATGCAAACGAATAACCTCATTTACAAACACACGTTCCACATTAGTGACATCGTAAGTGTCTCTAACTGGAATAAAATGGCATTATGTCTATGAGATGTGAGTGGCAACCCCACAACCAAATCCATAGAAATGACTTCCCATTTGGACATAGGAACATCATGTGGTTGTAGGAGGCCTGCTGGGTGATGGTGGTTGGCTTTCACTTGTTGACACTCTAGTCACTTGACGACGAAATGAACTACATCACGCTTCATGCCTGCCCAGAAGAAAATCTTCCTCATGTCTGCGTACATCTTCTTCACACCCGGATGCGCACAATAAAGTGCTCTGTGGACTTCCTTCACTATGATGCTTCGAATATCCCCATTTTCAGAGATGTACATCCTTCCTCGATATCTTAACAGTGTGTCTGCTTCCATACTATATCCTTTATACTTTGGATCTAATCACCTCCCACTCTGGAGGTTCAAAGTAACCTTTAAATACCAACTGTCTCCTTGGAGTTGTGTCAACACATGTTCCCTTAGATTGACCTTTAAGGGTACCAAGGAGAAGATACGTGGTATCCTACTCAAGGCATCTGCGACCACATTTTCATTTCCCTTGATGTACGAAATACCAAAATCATACTCACTCATAAACTCAATCCATCGCCTTTGCCTGCCATTCATATCTCTTTCAGTGAAGAGATGTTTTAAACTTTGATGGTCCATTTTGAGCTCAAAGTTTTGCCCCACAAGATAGTGCCTCAAAAGTTTCAGAGCTAGCATTACAGTTGCCAACTCTAAATCATGAGTCTCATATAGTTCTTCGTGTTTATTCAACTTCCTTGATGCATAAGCTATCACTCCTCCATCCTGCATTAGCGCAGCTGCCAACCCTTGCTTCAAGGCATCCGTGCAGAGTGTGAATTCCTTTTCCATATCCGACACTCATAGAATTGGCACACTAGTTAGTAACCTCTTAAGCTCAATGAATGCACTATCACATTCTTCTATCCATTCATACCTGACCCCCTTGCGCTACAAAGTGGTGATGGGTTTCACTATTTTGGAGAACCCCTCCACAAATCTCTTATAATAACCTGCTAGCCCCATGAATTTTCTCACCTCATGGGCATTTTTCAGCACTGGCCACTCCATAATGGCCTTTACCTTTTCTGGGTCCACATAGATTCCTTCGCCAGAAATGATATGACCTAAATAGTGAATCTCTTTCTGGAAGAAGGAACACTTCGATAACTTCCCATACAAATTGTTCTACCTAAGGAAGGACAACACTACTCATAGACGTTCCTCATTTTTTCTTTCATTCTTGGAATAGATGAGGATGTCATCTAGAAAGACTTGTACAAAACGGTCTAAGTACTTCCGGAATACGTCATTCATGAGGCTCATGAATATTGCTAGTGCATTGGTCAATCTGAAAGGTACTACGACAAACTCGTAATGTCCAAACCGAGTACGAAAAGAATTTTTTGGGATATCGTCTTCGTTAATCCTTAACTGATGATACCTGGATCGAAAATCAATCTTTGAGAATACCGCCACTCCTTTCATCTGATCGAAGAGGTCATATATTCACGGCATTGGGTACCTATTTTTCACTGTAGCACGGTTCAAGTCCCTATAGTCTATACACAGTTGTAAGGATCCATCCTTCTTATTTACAAAAATTACTGGTGCACCCCAAGGTGAAACACTGGGCCTTATTAGCCTTAAGTCCAATAACTCTTTCAACTGCATTTGCAATTCACAAAGTTCTAGTGCTGTCATCCGACATAGAGTCTTGGAGATTGGTTTTTCACCAGGTTTTATCTCAATAGTAAAATCAAGATCCCTCTCAGGAGGTAACCCTGCTAACTCGTTCAGAAAAACATCCTTAAATTCTAACAATATCGGGTATTGATCCAATGAGGGTCCCTTCCTTTTGTTCACTGCTTCCATTACATATAGTCGACACCCTTGTCTCAAGCATCACTTAACCTTCATAGTTGAGATAAAGCGTAATGACACTTTTCTCTGTACACCTTGGATCTCTACTGATCTTCTCTCATCGTCGACACAAAGCACCCTCTCTGCGAAACAATCTACCAAATCTTAGTGAGCTCCTAACCAATCCATTCCAATGATTATGTCATACGCCCCAAGAGCAGTGACGTATACCTTCAACCTGGTAGTACACACTCCTAGGTCTACTATACAATTATCAACACTAGGTCCTATCGCTTTTTTTTCCCTTGAAGCCATCTCGACTTGTTTAAAGTCATCGTGCTCATAGGCTGCCAACCCACTCTTTTCTAATGCAGAAGGTGAAATGAAACTATTTGTAGCACCAGAATCAAATAAAATCTTAACGTTCATATGATTTAGCGTACCTGATGACTCCACCACCGTGGATTGATGCTCAGCCTCGTGATTATTAACCGCTGCGTAAATCTGGTGGTTTCTACTTGCTCTTCCCATCGGGGCCTTTCCTTCTCTATGCATGAATCTTGATTGTAACTCTGGGCAGTCACACTGGTAATGGGGTCCTCCACATCTCCAATAGGTAACACGGGATTGAACTTGTGCACTGTTATGTGACTGTCTCTAAAATAAGTTTCTTCCCCTGGAACCCCTACCCCTACTAGTTGTTCTCTGAGATGGTCGTGGACTTGTCTGCGTCATTGGCAATGAATGAGATGCTGCACTCGCTACCATTGAAATCCATGTGGCTATTGTCCTTGGCGCGACTCTGTTACCATACGGAGGTGGCCTTGAGCCCCCTCCCCTGGGAAATGTACTAGGGGCCTTCCCGGCGAATCTAGGATGATGCGGAAAGGTTGACCTCATACCTCAATTCAAGTTCATGTGTGCCTCCACGTAATGTGCATTTTCCATAGCTTCTACTACTGAAGACGGCTTCCACATCCACACCATAGCTCTGATCTTAGGGTTCAATCCATAGACGAAGCGCTCTGCCTGTCGTTGGTCATTATCCATATACGAAACATATTTGACCAATTCCATAAATCTGATCTCATATTCTTCTACAGATCTGTTTCCCTGTACTAAGGCATGAAACGCCCCTACTTGTTGTTCCTCATAGTAAGCTGGCAGATATTTCCTTCGGAACCTCTCCTCGAAAAGTTCCCAAAATACTATGTCTGGGGTAAGATGCAGTTGTCTTTCTAGGTTACCCCACTAGTTCAAGGCCCTGTCTCTTAACTGAAAAATTGCGATCTTTGCCTTTGACTTGGATGCATAGTCCCTTAAGGAAAAACACCTTTTCATGCCTTCCAACCATGCTTTCACGCGTTCACTGGCACGACCCCCGGCAAACTCTGGAAGTTTGAACTTCTGCAATTCTCAAGTGATGTCTTCGGGTGGAGGTCCTCCCCCTCAATCCCTTGACGCTTTTGGATTACCCATTCTATATGGTGGGGGTTCCACCACAGTCCCTTCTAGTTGTCGCCCCTTTAAAGTCTCATTTATGGCCTCCAACGAGCGTAGTATGAGAGCTAGTTCGAGCGATGGTGGTGGTAGCGCTGGTGGTGTTGGAGGTGCTTGCGACGATGCTCCCCTGCCTCGATTCCCTCGAGTCCTAACCATCCTGTATGATTTAACCTGCATCAACCAAAGTTGTCAGGGTGAGTTCAAGGACGTTTCAAATTGGTGCTACTCAAACTAGAAATAGGGTTAGGCGTAAGTTTTTCTTTACTGGTCTGTAAATAGACATTACTCTCTCTAGGGGATTGGCTAGGTTAGGGTTAAAGCATCTAAGCTTGATTTCTTCGCCTAAGAAAACTATTGACTCCCTTGCCGGGTAGCTATGCTAGCCTTGCGCCATACTCACCAATTCCTCTAGCTTACTTTTCTAGTGTGTATGCCGCCTCCTTCCTACTTGTCCTAGTCTAAGTCCTTTAAACTTTTCACTTACAACTAAATATCCTTCGATGCTTGACTCGTGGGCTCTCCTTGGCGCGTTGTACATATGCATTGAATTATGTGTCTCGGTGGCTGCAGGTGCGAGTCTTGAGGATTGTAGAGTGGCTTTCAAGCATTGGAGTTTAGTGCTTCGCTTTCACTGGTGGAATGGAATGAAAGGGCTCGACGATTGGCTCGATGAGTTGTGTGTAAGGTCTCGTGAGCTTGACGCTTGGATAATCGGAGTTTGTACTTCGGGATACACTTTGATACCATTAATCTATTTAAGTATATGAATTTATTTGTAAAGACGTATGAGGGCACGTTGGTGTTAGTGATCTTCTTAAGGCACTTCGCTTGGTGGGTGGTCTTGGGTTCAAAACACATGGACCCTCTAACATTTTAATTAAATTTTAATGTAGTTTAACTTTACACTAAATACACAATTAATTTAATTAAAATTTTAATTTTTTAAAGATAATTAACTTTAAATTAACTTAATTAAATTTAAATTAAATTAATTAAATTAACCTAAATTAACTTTAAATTAATTTGAACTAAATTAACCTAAATTAACTTTAAATTAATTTGAACTAAATTAACCTAAATTATCTTTACACTAAAATAAAATTTAAACGAACACACACACAATTTATAAAAAGATTTTTAATAAATAATAGACGAAAATCAAAATAATTTAA
>ML778418.1:1765355-1786948 GCA_009831015.1 Picea engelmannii
GAGCTATTACACTGAGAGGTTCCTCCAAGTAATGTGCCCAAAATGACCTCTTCAGTGAATTCCATTGACTTATAGCTCAAAATAGTCAAAATCATGGAAATCGTCGGAATGCAATGAAACCAAAGCCAACCTATGCAGAATGGGTCATAATTATGGAATATGATAATCGATACAAGCTGGACCCTAGAATGCCTCTCAAATACCCCTGTACTCGCTATAACATCCATCTGGCTACTCTGGTCATCATAAATCTCTGCACTATGATGATGTCCCAAAGTGGGGACATTACAAATATAGTGAGGAATCATGTACCTCACGAAGCCTGGGATGGTAAGCCTTGCAATGTTTTTCATTTCAGAATTTTTGGATGTGTTGCATTTGCGCATGTACCTGCAGAAATGAGGAGGAAGTTGGATGACATAAGTGAGAGATGTATCTTTGTTGGATACAATGAAGAGTCTAGGGCATATAAACTCTACAATCCCATCACCCAAAAATATGTAATCAACAGAGATGTTCAATTTAAAGAAGATGAAGCCTGGGATGGAAGTATTGACAAGTCAATTTCAGAGGGCGCTGTGTTACCCCGTGAAAATGATGATGAAGTTGAGCAGGCTGAAGGAGATGGACAAATGGTTCCACATGCACATACTCCTGCAACAAGAATTCCAACAAGGCAAGCACCAGATATCAACCCATCTCAATTTAGAACGCCAAGAACTCATGAGCGTGGTGAGCCATCTGGACATGGTGGACATATATCAGATTCACATGTAAGTAGTGAATCAAATCCCACTTTAGCTTCATTAATAAATAGATTTAAAGGACAAAAGACTAGAAGCTTAAGAGAATTGTATGATCAGAATGAAGAAGTAGATCAGATTTCAAATTTTGCATTAATGGCATGTGATACTGTAAGTTTTGATGAAGCTGCTAAAAAGGATGTCTAGATAAAAGAAATGGATGAGGAGATTGATTCCATTGAAAGAAAAAACACCTAGGATCTTGTAGATTTACCTGAAGGAAATAAGAGCATTGGTGTTAAGTGGGTTTATAAGACTAAGTTGAATGCATATGGTGAAATTGAAAAGTACAAGGCAAGACTTGTAGGTCAGGGGTTTAGTCAGCAACCCGACATTGATTACAATGAAACCTTTGCTCCTGTAGCAAGGATTGGCATAGTAAGGATGGTCTTAGCTATTACATCTCAGAATAAATGGATCATGCATCCGATGGACGTCAAGTCTCCATTCTTAAATGGATATTTGGAAGAAGAGGTTTATGTAAGACAACCTCTGGGTTATGAGATTGATAAGCATACAGATAAAGTTTACAAGTTGAGGAAAGCTTTATATGGATTGAAGAAAGCATCCATAGTTTGGTATAAAAGGATTGATGAATACCTGATCAGTGTTGGATTCAACAGAAGTCCAAGTGAACCAACTCTGTATACTAAGGTAAACCAGAAAGGTAAAATTTTGATCGTCTGTTTGTATGTTGATGACCTGATTTTTACTAGAGATCTATCTATAGATGATTTTAAAAATACCATGAAAACAAATTTTGAGATGATTGATTTACGATTGATGAAGTATTTTTTTGGAATTGAAGTGGATCAATCTGATGATGGCATTTTCATTTGTCAAACTAACTATGCAAATGAAGTGTTGAAAAGGTTTAGAATGATGAATGGCAAGCCAGCTGCAACACCAATGACAACTGGTATTAAACTTAGCAAGTATGATGAGGGATCATATGTTGATCCAACTCTGTATAAGAGGTTGGTTGGAAGCCTTATGTACTTAACAACAACTAGACCTGATATCATGTTGGCTGTAAGTTTAATTTCGAGATTCATGGAGACTCCAAACAATATTCATTGGCAAGAAGGAAAGACGATCCTGAGATACATTGCTGGAACAATTGATTTTGGTATTCGATACACATCAACCTTAAACTTTGAACTGATCGGATATACTGATAGTGATTTTGTAGGTTCCATTGATGACAGAAAAAGCACATCTGGGTATGTGTTCAGTTTTGGATATGGAGCGGTGGCATGGGCATCAAAGAAACAACCCATTGTGACTCTACCTTCTACTGAGGAAGAGTATGTTGCAACAGTTGCAGTTGCATGTCCAGTTGTGTGGATGAGAAGGGTCTTGAATGAATTGTTGCATGACCAGAATGATGCAACCCAAATTGTCTATGACAATAAATCTGCCATTGCACTATCAAAGAATCATGTCTTTCACAAACAGAGTAAGCACATTGATACAAGGTATCATTTCATTCGAGAGCTGGTAAATGTCAAAGAAATTTATGTTCAGTTCTGCAAATCTGAAGAACAATTTGCAGACATATTTACGAAGCCTTTAGGAAATGAATTGTTTAAAATCCATAGAAGAGATATTGGGGTCTGTAAGCTGTAATGCATTGTTTACAACAATTTTGTTTTACATAGTTTTAGACTTTAGTTTGTTTTTGTTCTGAAATGATTAAGAGGGAGTATGTCAAGATGTAATCATTTCTCACTGCCTGTGTAAACGGTGCATCGGTGGTCGTCTTGACTCTTCAAGTCTCAAGGATTAAACCATCGATTACAATTTTGTTTTACATAACTTAAACCGTGGCCGCCTTAACCTTTGCAGGCCACAAGACACCATCACCGCCTTGATTAAAATCCTTTAGAAGATCGAAGGGGCAATTTTTTGTGTTTAAATACCAGAGTTGAAATTGTAATCAGAGATAGCTTGAAAGCATTTTTGAATTGAATTGGTCATTCTGTGTTTTTTATTTTGTGTTGTTGAGTTCGTAAACTCGTTTCTTTATTCCTTGATCAAATTCGACATTCAGAGTTTACTTGTTAAAAACTCCATGGAATTCTTTAACCTCAAAACCCTGAACCCCGAAGCGGTGGGCCCACACCCTATTTGCATTTCGCGATTTGGCAGTCATCGTGTCATTTTGTTTTGTTCATTGGGTGTTAGCAAACCCCGAACCTCAAAACCCACTATTTCCTAGGCCCCACACCTCTTTCGCAATGTGGCGATTCGACAATGGTTGAGGTGTTTTGTTTTGGGTCGAGCATTCGTAAACGCCAAAACTCCGAACCCCGATTGACCCCGGTTATTCACAAATTTAACACCTTATACCAATAGTTATTTAGTAGATATGTCGATATATCTATTGTTGGTATGTTGCGGAAAACATTTGTTTTGTTTTTAAAATTGCTCGGTAATTCAGAAGAGTTGATATTAGCCATGCCTTCTCATTTGCTTTCCAAATTGGAAAACTGTAAAGTTTCATGTAAAGATATACAAACACAAATTATTAAAGCAACCACCCACCCCTCTCACAAAAAGGTACATTGAATTCCCATCACTACACTTTTTTTTAATTCAAATACACACTTTTACCCTTAGAAGACCATGAGTGATCGGTAAAAAATTCTATTCGCAGGTGCATTCACGATCAAAGCATTCACTCTCAACCATTTATCTATCCTTTGGAGTATATAAATGCATATTTTCACTCATAATGTACACCTTCTTAACTCATAATGACATTGTATAAAATAATACGATAATACACATTTTCATTGTTTAATCTTTGAAGTAAAGTATATATATAATATACTAATATACACCTTTATCCATAATGGCATTGTATTAAATAATAAAATAATATACATTTTCATTTATTTGTTTAACTTTTGAATATTTATAATATATTAATGTACATTTTTATCTATAATGATATTGTATAAAACAAGTGCGGCATAGTAGCTTAGTATCTGCTAAGTAACTTATAAAATAAATTTTGGAAAATAGGGAAAAGAGTAATATTGTTAAAAAAAACTTGTATGGCGAGTTGTAAATAAGCAAAGCTTCCACATGCTCTTCTCAACTGAATTTAACACGTTATACCAGTAGTTATTTAGTAGATCTGCTGGTATATCTGCTGCTGGTAGGTCGCGGAAAACATCCGTTTCGTTTTTAAGATTGCTGGGTAATTCGGAAGAGTTGATATTAGCCATGCCTTCTGATTTGCTTTCCAAACTGGAAAACTGTAAAGTTTCATGTAAAGACGCATTATACTCAATACGATCATTCTCCCTTGAATCGTAACCCTTATTTATCTCGTTCTGGAAGTCATGCAGCCATCATGCTGCGCGGGCCCGGAGTAACTGATCCATTGAAATGGAAGGCAATGGCAGCAAGTTTTCAGAGGTTGGGCATGTTCCGGGTAGGATGTGCGCACACCGGACGTTCGACCGTGTTGTTACTGGTCCCCGAGAGATTGCGATTTTGAGATAGTAGCCAGCTGCCGGCAGAGACATGGGGAATATTCAGATCATCTCTGGCCAGTTCCGATTCAACTGACGCAGTATTGCATCCCGCAGCTGTGGAAAATTCGACAGTCGAAGACGCTGCTATGAAAGAATACATATAATCTGGCATAGGCAGTGACCTGTGGGTAACTGGATCGATTCCCATTAAAAAAAGTTGTTTCTTCAGTTTAGAGTTCCACCGATTCTTTATCTCGTTATCCGTTCTTCCAGGAAGATGTGAGGCTATAGCTGACAAAGTACGGTAAACAGGACTTCAATATGTTTTTTTTTTTTTTTTAACCATGGGAACAGCAACTTCCCAAGAGTATATCCAACAGCCCGCAAGTCAGATATACCAATAACTTGTGACTCAGCAGGGGCCGAGACGTCCCGAGGCCCACACCGGGTGAACCTCTATCCCAGGGGTCGTCTACCCTTCCAGCTTTGTCACAACGGGCCAATATGAGCATCCCTACCCCCCGCAGGTTTTGAACAAACAGGACTTCAATTAAACATTCTACTAAATGATTATTTTTTAAGATTATTTTTTAGAGGATATTTATTCGAATTTTTATCAGAAATTGTTAGATTAGTAGATGAGTGATTATTTTTATATAAATTTTAGTACCTAAAGAGTTTTTCAACATACTGAATTCAATTTTACATTAAAAAATGAATTTTAAACAATACAAAATAATAATTAATGTAAATTTATATTAAAGAATTCCAATAAAAGAGTCATTTAATATACAGCTAAACTACCCTATCTTTACACATATGTCCTTCCATCTAACATACTTCAAATCTAGGGGTATATAATCTATATATTTGGGAATTGTTGGGCATAATGCTTGTTGAATCTGATATATATCCTTCAATCTGAGATGCTAAGTGCATATATATATATGTTATATATTTAAGGATGGTTGGGCATAATACTTGTCCATTCTGATATATATCTTTCAAACTAAAATGAATATATTTTATATATTTAAGGATTGTTGGGCATAATGCTAGTACATTATGATATGATATATATTTTTCAAACTGAAATACTTTTAATACATTTAATGGTATATATTTTTCAAACTGAAATACTTTTAATACATTTAATGGTATATTCTATATTTGAGGATTGATGGGTACAATGCTTGTCCATTCTAATAGGTCATAGAAGACAATGTCCCAAAACTACATTAATTTGTAACTATGGTATATTCTATATTTGAGGATTGATGGTATATTCTATATTTGAGGATTGAAAAGGCCATGGCGTTGAAGATAATGGATGAGAATCTGGTCCTCTTCTGCCGTCCAGGGCCCTCTTTTCTCCCCTTTGTGATCAACACAGCAAGGCGTGCGTCCCATTATCAATTTTGCATCTGCCTCTCTCACTCCTGTAAATTGTGTGTGTTTCTCCATATGTTGTCGTTCAATATATAGAGACCAGCTTACATCGGCGGCGGCGCTTTAGTCAACCCGTAGGAGGAGTTTAGTCATCACCCTACAGGAATAATGACGACGATTTGAATGACATAAAAGAGAACAATTTCGCAGTCATTTAAAACAAAATTTAAAATTGTGACGACTTTACTGGAATGTTATTTTAATATTAAATGCTGAATGTTATTTTCGTAATGACCGTTGAATAATAATTCGCTCCGAATTTCTCCGACATTTCTTTGAATCTTCAACCTCGACAATATGGTGGACGAATTCAGCGGCCAACCACACCGACACGAAAGAAAAAAATTGATTGGACCGAACTCGCACAAAATTAATAGACTAAATGCATAATTAACCCTTAATGTTCAAACTATTTTTTATTTAAAAAAATCATAACGTTAACCTAGCAAACATTACATTTCTGAGATGCCTTGGTAAAATGTCCATCCACGTGCCCTTGATTACCATCTATATATCATATATTAGTGTTCTAAACGTTCTACCTTTCAGCTGTATTCCGCAACTTTTTTCGTTGAATGATTGGATATGTAGATTTGAGTGGCTAAGAGTTAAAATAATGAAAAACTTTTCAGCTGTATTCCTGTATTCCGACAACTTTTTTAGTTAAATGATTGAATATGTAGATTTGAGTGACTAAAAATTAAAATAATGAAGAATTAATTGCGGTTTCGCTCCAACTGCTTCCAACCACCTTAAACCGTTTCAAACCGATCCTCGTCATATATATATATATATATATATATATATATATATATATATATATATATATATATATTTTTGTATCTTTCTGTTGATTAATTTGGAACAAGCTCAGCTTTGCTTCCCCGTCTCCGGGTGTTGGAGTCGTTTCTCATTTGTTAAGTTGGTATCAGAGAGAGACGGAGTGTCGCTCGGATCGCTGGGTGAACTGACTGGAACCCCTGCGTGGCGTGGAGCACCTGCTGTCGACGACTCATTCTGGAGAGATCGCGTCCCTGATTGCTGCCCAGGTTCGATCGCTGCTTGTTGTTGGCTGACATAGGTGGATTGCATAGAGGGAAGAGAGTCAACAAACTTTCGCAGGAGGAGAGAGTCTGTGCTGGAGGAGAGAGTTCGCACCAGAGACTCTACTGCTTCTCGCTGGCAAAGACTGCGTAATCGTGGAAAAAAAGAGTTCTTCCCTTGGGAAAAGGTGTTGTTCGTGACTCCGTGGTTATACATTGCACGTGACTGCGTTGTTATACATTGCGCGTGATTGCGTGGAGAGGCACGTGACTGCGTGGAGATGCTGGTGATCGTGCGTGGAGAGTTGTTGCCTGGGCGATTTCGGGAGACTGACCTGGTTGGGATTGTTGCTTTTTCACATTGTTAAGGCACATAAGAAATAGTGTTGTGCACTTAGAGTGGATGGATCTGAGCGTCCCTGCTGGTATCAGATAAAATGATAGCCCATATCTGAACAATCAGGACTTATAAACACTGTTAAAGCGCTGCCTGGGAGATCACTGAAAGGGGAGATTTGAGTTGAGCCCGTGGAGAGGTGTGAAGGAACCCCTCCCCTTGTCTGCATTGACTCTCACAGTGGGAAAGTGCCCAGATCAAATCACTGAGGGAGATTGTGAAGTGAGGCGCGTGAAGCATTGTGAAGCATTTGCATACGAAGAGTTTTGTCCATTTAAAGGTTATTTGATTGCTTATTTGGAGAGGAGTTTGTTGTGTGAATAAGTTTGCAGAGATGGTGAATCCCTTGGAAAAAACGTACCTCAACGAAGACAACAAATTGGATGGATCGAATTTCATTAATTGGAAATTCAAGATGCAAACTTTGATGGAATGTTATGGCGTATGGACGATAATGAAAGGAGATAAGTGCATCCCCATGCGGTTGCAGGTGCGACAACAACAACAATCCTAGATTGGGATAAGCGAGAAAACAAAGCCAAGGTATTGTTGAGAATGTCTGTTAAAGATAACATAATTCCGCATATTAGAGATGCTAAGACTTCTAGTGAAACGTGGCAAACACTTAAAGATCTGTATCAAACTAATAATTTCTATGTATTAAGATGGATATAAATGAGTCTGTGAGTTCTTTTCTTGGGCGAATTAAGGAAATAATGAAGATGAAGGATGACAGAAGATGAGGAAGTCAAAGAAGAGAAGTATCTTGAAGATGAGGAAGTCAAAGAAGAGAAGAAGTAGCAGGAAAAGGCGTCCAGTGACATGGATACATCACAAAACAAAGAAGAAGTCACCAACCAATTGAGAAGATCTTCGAATCTTCACAAAACAAAGAAGAAGTCACCAACCAATTGAGAAGATCTTCGCGACAGGTTTGTCCACCTGAAAAATATAAAGATTATGCCTTAACAAGTAATATTTCAAATGTGGTAGAACCCATGAGTTTTAATGAAGCTAATGAACATGAAGAGTGGAGAGAAACAATGGAGAAAGAATATAACTCTATAATGAAAAACAAAACTTGGGAATTGACTGAATTGCCTAAAGATAAAAAGCCCATAGGATGTAAATGGATATACAAACCTAAATTCAAAGAAGATGGTAGTATAGATAAATATAAGGCCAGATTGGTGGCAAAAGGGTATTCATAGAAAGAGGGCATTGATTATGTAGGAACATTTGCACCAATAGCTAAATTAAACACAACAAGAATGTTAATTGCACTAGCTACAAAACACCATTGGAAGCTTCACGAATTAGATGTAAAGTCTTCTTTCCTTAATGGTGAGTTAAAGGAGGAGGTTTACCTTACTCAACCAAAGGGGTTTCTGAAAAGTAGTGAGGAACATTTAGTATGTAAATTAAATAAAGCATTGTATGGACTGAAACAGGCACCTAGGTCATGGTATGAGAAGATAGATTCATTCTTTCTCCAATAGGGTTTTACGAGGAGAAAAAGTGATCCAAATATGTATACCAAGTTTGATGAAAAGGGGCACATTGTATTGATTTCCTTATATGTTGATGATTTAATTATTACAGTAAATTTGGAAAAATTGATTAGTGGAATTAAGAAGCAGATGTCACAGGTATTTGAAATGAAAGATCTTGGTGAGTTACATTATTGTCTCAGTCATTAAGTCTGGAGAAATGCTGGTCAAACCTTTGTGTCTCAAGGAAAATATGTCAGAGAAGTACTTAAAAGGTTTAAAATGGATGAGTGTAAAGTTTCTTATGTTCCAATGCAGAAGAACACAAAAATTTACTGGGATGATGGTTCAAAGGAGGTAAATGATACAACTTATAGGCATGGTGGGAAACTTGAACTATCTTACTACAACGACATAGCATACTATGTTAGTGCGTTAAGTCAATTTATGGCTAAACCTCTATAAAGACATTGGAATGCAGCGAAAGGGGTACTCATGTATCTCAAAGCCACACTTGATTATGGTATTAAATACACTAATTCATTCGATGTTGAGGTGACACGTTAATCAGATTCAGATTGGGCTGGCAATTCGGATGATTCAGAGATCTACTACAGGTTATGATTTTGGCATTGGATCCGGGATTGTTTCATGGAGCAGTAAGAAGCAACCTATTTTATCTTTGTCGTCCACTGAGGCAGAATATAAAGTGTTGTGTGCAACAACTTGTGAAGTTGTTTGGTTGAGAAGACTACTTCAAGATGTTGGAGAAGAACAAAATAAAGCTACGATAATCAAATGTGATAACCAGAGCTCAATCAAGTTGGAAAATAATCTCGTTTATCATTCAGGGATGAAGCATGTTGATACTCAATTCCATTTTGTTTGAGAAAAGATGAGTCTAATGAGATTTCCTTAATGTATTGTAATACTAGTGAAAATGTTGTTGATGTTTTCACTAAGCCTCTTGAGAAGATCAAATTTGAATTATTTAGGGAGATGTTAGGTGTGGATGTAAATCCTTTCTCCATTAAAGGGGATAGTTAGAATAATGGAGAGTTAGTTGTGGTTTCGCTCCAACCGCTTCCGACACCTTAAACTATTTCAAAGCTATGCAAATTTGAACATGTTTTTTCTTGTAATAGAATTTTCGGACCTAAACTATAGAACATTTTGAGTATAAACTATACTTGTCATTTAAAAAAAATAACATTGAATAAGAAAGTGAAAGAAACGGTAGTAAAATTAAATAATAAAAAACAAAAAAGTTATTTGATTAAAAGTAAATCCAATAAAAAATAAAATGATCTTAAGAATAAACGATTATAATAAAAAAAGTTCGATAAAATTAGTTAATTGGAAATTAGTAAAATCTAAGTAAAAAATAATATTATTTTATTGAAAATATGGTTATGACGAGGTCCATAATGTACAATAACAAGATAAATAACATCTAAGATAAGAGGTTTTTTAAGATTACTTCTAACTTTGATAAAAAACACATGTAGTTCAAATGAAGATGGCATAAAGATGCCAAAGTCTTGATTAAATCACCCTCAAATAGAAGAAGGGATTAGTTGTCAATATTAAAAATATTATTACATTTAAGGAGAAATTGTGACACAATAAGAATTAAATGATAAGAGAAAATCGAGATGATGATGTTGATGATGATGATTACCGTCCACTAAGACCGAATTGGTCTATCAGACCTTAAGAGGGTAATTGATTACTTGTGATTCTTTAGAATTTTACCTTAAGAGGGTAACTGATTACTTGTGATTCTTTAGAATTTTGTTTCTGTGCTCGAAAAGCATTAAGAGAAGCTTTCGAAGATCACCATACTTTTGTTGAGTTAAGAGGTTAGGAAAGTTGACAGTGTGATAAATATTTTGAAAATGAGATCTAATATGGGTATAGGCTGGACAATCTAAGAGAAAGTGTTTTTCATCTTCAACATTCTTAGTGTCACAAAGGTGACACACTCTTTCATCCCATGGCATTTTAGGAATTGACCAACGCACTATGGAGCTCCTGAGAATTTGTTCTTATCTTAGCAATGCTTATTTTTTTCTTTACACTTGGCAAAATAGATAGATAATTTTGATCTTCTAGATTATGTTTGATTACATCTTTATAATACCTTAATTTTCTTCTTTCCTCTAACTCTTTATCACACCACATTTCCTCCTTAAATTTTGATTTGACGTTTTTTTTAATAGTATCTTTATTTTGCAAAATGGTTTCTTCCATGATTCCCCAATAGTTTAGCCACCAAAACTGGGTGTCTTTATGCCATCCTCGCTTGAGTCGATGGTGGTTATGACTTGATTTTGAAGCAATTTTATGTAGCCTCTTGTCTTCCATGTTGTTTAACTTGTTATTATACATTAGGTATCTAGTCATAGCCATGCTCTCAATGGGGGAGACGCTTGTCTCTAAGAGGAGGATGGGATAGGGCATATTTCCTTTAATTTTGAGATTGTAGGTTATAAAATTATTTTGTATTTGCTCTATCTTTCTCCAGGATTCACGAGAGATACTACAACCCAAGACTTTACATCAATAAAGAATAACAAGTGTAAGAAGAGTCTCAAAGAGGAGTTTCTTCTTATCCCAACTCCAAAGATCAGCTAATTTACAATTGTTTTCAAGCTCATAATAAGCTTTTCTTCCCCCAATAATTCTTTTCTCAATGCTATAATTCCAATTGAGCTTGTGGTGAATATCAATTCCAAGATATTTGTATGAAGTCACTTCCTCCAAGTTTTTGTTTCCATATGCAAAGGTATCATAAGGGATCTTATTGGATTTAATAATCATGAACTTAGTATTATCAACATTAATAGCCATACCCATATTGGAGAAAACATCCTTGAGAATTCTTAGTTGGTTTTCAAGATCATGGGGAATCCTTGTCATAAGAACGATATCATTGGCATAAAGAAGAAGATTGATGACTATACCAATGAGAGTAGTGCCGACACAACCTGCTTTTTCCAAGAATTCTTCTAACTTGTCAACGTATATGCCAAAAAGGGTAGGGGACAAGGGATAACCTTGATTGACTCCAATATTGTAGGTAATCTCTTTTGACCAGCCCTAAGTGTTTTTAAACTTAGTAAAAACTTTCTCATACATCCTTATTGTGACAACCCTCAACTCAAGCGTCAGTTTAATCTCTTCCAACCTATTCCAAAGGTTTTTCCTATGAACCATGTCAAAAGATTTTCTAAAGTCAACAAAACAACAAAGAAGATTGGTTTTAGTATTGCGGAACTCCTCTGCAATGATACTAGAGGTAACTAGATGGTCCACAGTTGAATGATATCTCCTAAACTCGCCCTGACCTTTAGCTCTTTTGTTGTGACTTTCTAGCGAAAGGATAATCTTCTTTTCCAAAATAATTCCATAAAGCTTGGCTAAAATTGGGCTAATCATAATGGTTCTATAATTAGAGGGAATGTTTCTATCTCCATTTTTAAAAATAGGAACAATGAGGCTTTGCATCCAGGGTTTAGGGAAGCCCTCCTTGATTGTTAAATTGAAGAGCTTGTGTATGTGAGGATTGGCCCTCCGATTTTAAAAATTTCAACTTGGTAGCCTTCAATGACCTTAGCGTTCCCATTTGCAAGTTGCTTAACCCCAAACTCTATGTCATCTAAAGAAAAAACTTCTTCCTTTGTAGGGACAACAGGAATGGTGTCCATGGAATTAGGGAACTCATAAAAACTTTTAAGGTAGGAATTCCAGTCCCTTAAGGGAATCCTATTATTTTCTTTAGTATTTCGTTTTAAAAATTGGCTCCAGAACTTCTTAGGATCCAACTTGTATAGTTGTGAAAGTTGTTCCTGCCTTTTATTGATATAATACATTTTTTTCCTTTTAATTAGAGATTAGTACATATTGATCTTATTGAGTTTTAAGGACTCATTAGAAGCATCCCTAATGGCTTTCCTAGCAATTTTACATTCTTTATCATACCAAGGGTTGGTTGTTCTATTATTCTTTTTATAGGATACCTCGAAAGAGAACTTGTTAATAGAAGTGGAAAGGGTAGTTGTAAAATTATGATAGAGTTCTTCAATGTTGTCCTTATAAGTTAGGAGATTTAATTTACTATTTAAATCCTTTAAGAAAATGTCAACTTTACTTTTGTCAAAGAAAAAATTCCTTTGATTATCAAAATTCTTTTCAATGGTGCTCCTATGCATGTAAAATTTTAGAGTTAGGGTTAAAGGTTTATGATTAGAGTGAGGCTCATGGTAATTTAAAAGGTCAAAAGTTTTTATTTGGTTGAAAACGAGGATATGAGATATCACATAATCTACAACACTACTACCTAGCCCATGAATACGAGTTATCCGGTTGGAGTTTGGCCACTTCATTACTCCATTGCAAATTATTAGGTCTTCAGAGCTGCAGAGCTTGACCAACTCAGTACCAAACAAATTCTCAATTAGGTCTTTAGAGCTTCTTTTGTATCTATTAGATAAAACAAGTTCCTCATCTAGCCATAAAGGATTATGGTTGGAGTCATTACTTAAAAGAGTAGCTTGTTTAGTTGCATTCCTAGCATTAAAGTCTCCTAGAAGGAGGATATTACCTTCATTTTTCAAATTCTTACTAGCTCCATATTGAAACCCTTGAAAAAATCCTAAAACACCATGGGTCAAAAGAATTTTCCATCTTTGAGACATTAAGAGGGTTGAAAATGGAAAGAACTTCCCCTTAAAATGTTTTGCATAACCCACATTAAATCTTAATTTCAAAATATTTGTTTGAAGATCAACCTTCCTAAAGTTATAACTTATCAAAACTACGGTGATTTAGGAGTGCCTTTAAAGTTTTTAGAGAAAATAAATAAAATTATTAAAACAGGGTATTGGAAAATTCCTAAAACATGGGTAAACAATTTGTGATCTGTGTGAAATTAAAAGGGTTGAAGATGAAAAACATCAAATCTCAATTTCAAAATGTTTGTTTCAATATCGAGATTCCAAACCTTTTATCTCCTCAAAATTATGATGATTTAAGAGTAATTGATGATGATGATGATATTTAACGACCACTAAGACCTAATTGGTCTATCGGACCTTAAGAGGGTAAGTGATTACTTGTGAATCTTTAGAATTTTGTTTCTGTATTCGAAAAACATTAAGAGAAGCTTTCCAAGATCACCATACTTTTGTTGAGTTAAGAGGTTAGGAAGATTGGTAGTGTGATCAATATTTTGATTATATTAAAGATTTTTTAACATATAAATAAAATTTTAAAAGAAACCAAATAATTCTTGACTTTTTAAAATTTCAATAAATCAAAATTTGTTTAAGTAGACATTTATAATCATAATCATTATTTTTAAAAATAATAAACAAAAAATTAATTAATTAATTAATTAATTAAAATATAAAATAAATATAAAAAAACTTCAAAACATAATCTTATTAGAGATGAAAAAAAACGAATAAGTTACGAATTATACAACACTGGAATTATACAAGAATTTTGTTAAAATCCGTTGGTTACTTTTTTGGTATTTTACTTATATTAAATATAATAAATTTAATTAGTTAAAAATTACTAATGTTATAGTATAAATCATAAATTAAATTAATTAAAAATAACTAAAACTATAATGTGGAAAAAAGGAATAGATTACAAATTGTAAAAAATAATAATTATATAATAGTTTTTCAAATTGGAAATTAGACTTCTACATGCTGCTCTCAACTGAATTTTGTCAAGATGTAATCATTTCTCACTGGTTGTGTAAACAATGCATCAGTGGTCATCTTGACTCTTCAAGACTTGAGGATTAAACCACTAATTACAATTTTGTTTAACATAACTTAAACTGTGGCCGCCTTAACCTTTGCAGGCCACAAGAAACCATCTCCGCTTTGATTAAAATCTTTTAGAAGATCGAAGGGGCAATTTTTTGTGTTTAAATACCAGAGTTGAAATTGTAATCAGAGATAGATTGAAAGCATTTTTTAATTGAATTGGTCATTCTACGTTTTTTATTTTGTGTTGTTGAGTTCGTAAACTCGTTTCTTTATTCCTTGATCAAATTCGACATTTGAATTTTACTTGTTAAAAACTTCGTGGAATTCTTTAATCTCGAAACCCTGAACCCCGAAGCGGTGGGCCCACACCCTATTTTCATTTCGCGATTCAGTAGTCATCATGTCATTTTGTTTTGTGCATCAAGTGTTAGAAAACCCCAAACCTTGAAACCCGATATTTCCTAAGCCCCACACCTCTTTCGCAATTCCGTGATTCGGCAATCGTTCGGATGTTTTGTTTTGGGTCGAGCGTTCATAAACGTCGAAACTCTAAACCCTGATTGACCCCTGGTTATTCACATTTGGTATCAGAGCTTCCAGTCTATCCTGTAGATCATCCTGTTAGTTGCTCATTTCAACGCAGATAATTCCTTTGTGAAGATTTATTTGATTTCCTTCAAACTTTTGTAAATGGTTGTGTTTGGTAGTAGTTCTTCTCAGGTTCAAGTTCCCGTCCTGAGCGAGAACTCATATGACTCTTGGTATATTTTTTGCATTCTCAGGATTTATTGACTTATGTTATGATGGTTATGTTGAGCGATTTGATACAGCAACAAAATTGGCTCTATCTAATGTTGACCATGTTTTGTTGAAGGAAAACATGAAGAAGGATAATAAAGCTCTTGGATTAATCTAGAAAGGGTTAAATGGATCCATTTTTATGAAGATTGCTAGCGCTGCATATTCAAAGATGGCTTGGGACATTCTTGAAACCAATTATGAAGGTGTGTCCAAGGTGAAGACAGTCAAGCTGCAAAACTTAAGAAGGGACTTTGAAAATATGAAAATGAAGCATAATGAAAGTGTTGATACTTTCATGACTCAAGTAATGAGTGTTGTGAACTAGCTCGAGCAGTATGGAGATGATGTTGAGAATAAGAGAGTTATTGAGAAAGTGCTAAGAAGTTTGCCTAATAAGTTTGAACCTGTTGTTGTACCCATAGAGGAATTTAAAGATTTAAGTCAAATGAAAATTGATGAGTTAATTGGCTCTCTTGTTGCTCATGAATAAAGGATGTGTAGATATGAAGAAGGATCATTGGAGAATTCCTTCAAATCGCAACTGCATATTACTAGAGGCATAGGTAGAGGAAGGTCTTATAATCGTGGAAGAGGAGGTCGATTTTCTGGTCCAAGGGACAACAGAACTGAATCAGTGTCAGAGGAGAAGTCTCAACAGAATCCTCCTAATTTAAGCGGGAGCAGCAGCAAAACCTGGCAGCAAGAAAATCAGAGGTATGATCAATCTAAAGTAAAATGTTATTATTGTAAGAAGTTTGGGCATTTTGCTAACAAATGTTGGAAGAAGCAGGAAGATGTTGGAAAGCAGTCTGCACATATCACAAATGAGTCTGAGGATCATCAAAATCATGTGTTCCTTACTTGTAATGTCACTCAAGAAAATGCTACTGATATTTGGTTTTCAAATAGTGGTTGTAGCAACCACATGACTGGTAATAGGACTTATCTTCTTCTATTGATACTAGTATTCAGTTTGAAGTAAAAATGGGAAATGACTATAAGGTTACAGTTAATGGTAAAGGTGTAGTTCTAGTTTACACTAAGAATAATCAGAGAAGAAATATTGATGATGTTTATTTTGTGCCTGGTTTAAAATGTAATCTTATTAGTGTTGGACAGTTGTTGGAGAAAAAGTACAGAGTGTTCTTCAAGAACAAGGTATGTACAATCTATGATAAATTTCCCAGCAAACAGTTGATTGCAAGTGTAGCGATGACCAAGAATAGAATGTTTCCACTTGTTATGCGAAATAATTTAAGTGATTCTTTGAATGCCTATAAGGCTGGAAGTTTAGATGATTCTTGGTTATGGAATTTGAGATATGGTCATTTACATTTTGGTGGCTTAGATCTGTTACAGAAGAAACAAATGGTAAAGGGATTACCTTGTATTCAGCAACCTGCAAGCTTTCGTGAGCGCTACATACTTGGAAAACATAAAAGAGAAAAATTGGTTTCAGGTGTTTCCTACAGAGAAAAAGCTCCATTGGAAATTGTCCACATAGACTTGTGTGACTTATGTAAAAACTTTCTTTGAATGGTTGTGTTTATTTCATGACTTTTATTGATGATTTTAGTAGGAAGACTTGGTTGTATTTGTTGAAACGGAAATCTGAGCCTTTGATGTTTTCAAAAGGTTTAACTCTTTGGTTGAGAATGAGAGTGGTCGAACCATCAAAATCTTAAGGTCTGACAAGGGAGGTTAATACAAAATTAATGAATTCATTGAATTATGTGATCTTCATGGAATTAAAAAATAGTTTACTACTCGATATACTCCACAACATAATGGAGTGGCTGAAAGAAAGAATCGGACCATCATGGACATGGATCGAAGCATGTTGAAAGAGAAGCATCTTTCAAATGAATATTGGGGAGATGAATTTCTTTTCTCTGTTTTTATCTTGAATAGAAGTCTGACCAAGATAGTGAGGAATCGTGTACCTCAGGAAGCCTGGGATGGTAAGGCTTGCAATGTTTCTCATTTCAGAATTTTTGGATGTGTTGCATTTGCGCATGTACCTGCAGAAGGGAGGAGGAAGTTGGATGACAGAAGTGAGAGATGTATCTTTGTTGGATACAATGAAGAGTCTAGGTCATGTAAACTCTACAATCCCCTCACCCAGAAATATGTAATCAACAGAGATGTTCAATTTAAAGAAGATGAATCCTGGTATGGAAGTATTGACAAGTTAGCCGTGAAGATGATGATGGAGTTGAGCAGGCTGAAGGAGATGGACAGATGGCTCCACATGCACATATCCCTGCAGCAAGAAGTCCAACAAGGCAAGCACCAAATATCATCCCATCTCAATTTAGAACGCCAAGAACTCATGAGCGTGGTGAGCCATCTGGACATGATGGACATCTATCAGATTCACACATAAGTAGTGAATCAAATCCCACTTTAGATTCATTAAGAAATAGATTTAAAGGACAAAAGACCAGAAGCTTAAGAGAATTGTATGATCAGGATGAAGAAGTAGATCATATTTCAAATTTTGCATTAATGACATGTGATCCTGTAAATTTTGATGAAGTTACTAAAAAGGATGTCTCGATAAAAGAAATGGATGAGGAGATTGATTCCATTGAAAGAAATAACACTTGGGATCCTGTTGATTTACCTGAAGGTAAGAAGAGCATTGGTGTTAAGTGGGTTTATAAGACTAAGTTGAATGTAGATGGTGAAATTGAAAAGTACAAGGCAAGACTTGTAGCTCAGGGGTTTAGTCAGCAACCCAGCATTGATTACAATGAAACCTTTGCTCCTATAGCAAGGATTGACATAGTAAGGATAGTCTTAGCTATTGAAGCTCAGAATAAATGGATATGCATCCGACGGACGTTAAGTCTGCATTCTTAAATGGATATTTGGAAGAAGAGGTTTATGTA
Source organism: Picea engelmannii (assembly GCA_009831015.1). Classification (NCBI taxonomy): domain Eukaryota; kingdom Viridiplantae; phylum Streptophyta; class Pinopsida; order Pinales; family Pinaceae; genus Picea; species Picea engelmannii. The sequence continues at coordinate 1,783,510 of ML778418.1, forward strand.
AGACAACCTCTAGGTTATGAGATTGATAAGCATAGAGATAAGGTTTACAAGTTGAGGAAAGATTTATATGGATTGAAGTAGGCATCCGGAGATTGGTATAGAAGGATTGATGAATACCTTATCAGTGTTGGATTCAGCAGAAGTCCAAGTGAACCAACTCTCTATACTAAGGTAAACCAAAAAGGTAAAATTTTGATTGTCTGTTTGTATGTTGATGAACTGATTTTTACTAGAGATCTATATGTAGATGATTTTAAAAATACCATGAAAACAGATTTAAGATGACTGATTTAGGATTGCTGAAGTGTTTTCTTGGAATTGAAGTGGATCAATCTAATGATGACATTTTCATTTGTCAAACTAACTATGCAAATGAAGTGTTGAAAAGGTTTAGAATTATGAATTGCAAGCCAACTACAACACCAATGGCAACTGGTATTAAACTTAGCAAGTATGATGAGGGATCATATGTTGATCCAACTCTGTAAAAGAGGCTGGTTGGAAGCCTTATGTACTTAACAAAAACCAAACCTGATATTATGTTGGCTGTAAGTTTAATTTCAAGATTCATGTAGACTCCGAACAATAATCATTGGCAAGCAGGAAAGAGGATCCTGAGATACATTGCTGGAATAATTGATTTTGGTATTCGATACACATCAAGCTTAAAATTTCAATTGATTGGATATACTGATAGTGATTTGGTAGGTTCCATTGATGACAAAAAAAGAACATCTGGGTATGTGTTCAGTCTTGGATCTGGAGCAGTGACATGGGCATCAAAGAAACAACCCATTGTGACGTTATCTTCTACTGAGGCAGAGTATGTTGCAACAATTGTGGTTGCATGTCAAGTTGTGTGGATGAGAAGGGTCTTGAATGAATTGTTGCATGACCAGAATGATGCAACCCAAATTGTTTGTGACAATAAATATGCCATTGCACTGTCAAAGAATCACGCCTTTCACAAACAGAGTAAGCACATTGATACAAGGTATCATTTCATTCGAGAGCTAGTAAATGGCAAAGAAATTTATGTTCATTTCTGCAAATCCGAAGAACAATTTGCAGACATATTTACAAATCCTTTAGGAAATGAATTGTTTAAAATCCATAGAAGAAATATTGGGGTCTGCAAGCTGTAATGCATTGTTTACAACAATTTTGTTTTACATAGTTTTAGTTTGTTTTTGTTCTGAAATGATTAAGAGCGAGTATGTCAAGATGTAATCATTTCTCACTGCATGTGTAAACGGTGCATCGATGGTCGTCTTGACTCTTCAAGACTCGAGGATTAAACCATCAATTACAATTTTTTTTTACATAACTTAAATCGTGGGCTGCCTTAACCTTTACAGGCCACAAGACACCATCATTTCCTTGATTAAAATCCTTTAGAAGATCGAAGGGGCATTTTTCTGTGTTTAAATACCAGAGTCGAAACTGTAATCGGAGATAGCTTGAAAGCATTTTTGAATTGAATTGGTCATTCTGCATTTTTTATTTTTTGTTGTTGAGTTCGTAAACTCATTTCTTTATTCCTTGATCAAATTCAACATTCGGAGTTTAATTGTTAAAAACTCTGTGGAATTCTTTAATTTCAAAACCCCAAACCCTAAAGTGGTGGGCCCACACCCTATTTTCATTTCACGATTCGGCAGTCATCGTGTCATTTTGTTTTGTGCGTCGGGTGTTAGCAAACCGCGAACCCCGAAACCCGATATTTCCTAGGCCCCACACCTCTTTCGTGATTTCGCGATTGGGCAATCGTTGGGGTGTTTTGTTTTGGGTTGAGCATTCGTAAACGCTGAAACTCCAAACCCCGATTGACCCTCGATTATTCACAAGTTTAACACGTTATACCAGTAGTTATTTAGTAGATCTGTCGGTATATCTGCTATTGGTATGTCGTGAAAAACATCCATTTTGTTTTTAAGATTACTAGGTAATTCAGAAGAGTTGATGTTAACCATGCCTTCTTATTTGCTTTCCAAATTGGAAAACTATAAAGTTTCATGTAAAAACGCATTATACAAACACAAATTATTAGAGTGACCACCCACCCCTCTCACAAAAAGGTACATTGAATCCCCATCACTACACTTTTTTTTAATTCAAATACACACTTTTACCCTTAGAAGACCATGAGTGGTACACCTTCTTAATCCATAATGAAATTGCATAAAATAATAAGATAATACACATTTGCATTGTTAGTAAAGTATATTTATAATATACTAATGTACACCTTTATCCATAATGGCATTGTATTAAATAATAAAATAACATACATTTTTATCTATTTGTTTAACTTTTGTATATTTACTCCGAAAGGCGTACACCTATTGGCAATGGGCACTTTTAATGATCTTTTAACCTTAAATTTTAATTTTATGGACAACAATTGAAGATGCTGGCATATTCTTAGTCATCCTTCCAAATCAATGAACCAGATCTCACATTCATAACTTTCTAGCATTTTTAAAAGCTTTCGTTAACCTGTTTACTTTTTAACATTTACATAATAAGATTAAGAAATTATTGTGCAACCATCTAACTGCCATGTTCAAATGATTAACGAAGTTACTTAAAACTAGCAACAATCACATTTATGTAAAAAGTGGTTGATATACGCCGATCGGTGCCATTTTCCACTTTTTTAAATTAATGGTGCCGATCGGCGTATATCAACCACTTTTTACATAAATGTGATTGTTGCTAGTTGATGGTCGGCATGCATCGCCACAACCATGAACATATTTTTATACAATTTAAATGTAATATTTAAATATTATTTAGTAATTACTTAATTATTATTTAAAATAAAATAATTAAAAATTTAGTTAATATTCATATAAACTTAAATAATTTAATAATAATACTTAAATAATAATAAATAATAATTTTATTATTAAATAATAGTAAATTATTATTTCTTTATAAAAAATATTAAACAATAAATAAATTATTAGAAATTGATTATTTAATTATAGAAAATTAATTAATTAAAAATTATATAATAATATTAATTAATTAATAATAATTAAATTATTAATTCTCAAATGATTATAGATAATAAAATTAATATTAAATAAAAAGTATTTATAAATTAGAAAATAATATAGAGAAATAAAAAAATTAATAAAAAATAAATGCATTATTAAAATAATACAATAATAATAGAAAAAATACATTTATATATTATAAATTAATTTATAAAAAATAAAATAGTAAATAACAAAGTATTTAATAAAGTTAATAAAAACAAAAATAAGAAAGTATTACATATAATAATGAGAAAGTAATAAAAAAATAAGGACATTGTTAAAATAATACATTATATATAAATAAGGAAGACAACATTAATAATGTATAAATACACTAATGTATTAATTAATTAATATCTTAATGTATTAATTAATTAATATATTAGTTAATG
>ML778418.1:1797797-1808582 GCA_009831015.1 Picea engelmannii
TTACTCATATTGCAACTTTGAATTTACTTTTCATATTACAACATTTGGTTATTTTTGTCACATGACAAGGTTGGTTCATGTTCCACACATTATGGAAAGAAATTTTCTCCGTGTTTTTGAAGAAAATATAACAAAGTGTTTCACTTGTCACAAAGATAAGAATTTTGAACTCATTTGATTTATTACATAGAAACAAACTTAGAATCATACTTGTTCTAAAAAGATTGATAAAAAATCATCTTTAACTTTATAGATGATGATTTTTAGTTGTTCTAAAAAAGTCTCCTACCCATACAAAACTTTCATTAAATTCCACATAGACAAACACATATAAAACTTTTATTAAAACCCCTTATTAAAAAGACTAAATTCCACACACTCATTAAAACATATTTTCTAATCCTTAAAATAAATAGATGTCTTATAAAACTCTTTCTATAATATAACTAATTATGTCTATTCATAATAACTAATAATATAGTTAATTATTATTATTATTTAATAATCATTAATTATTAATTATTAATGTATCATGTATAATAACAACAAAGTATTAAAAATACTTTATTGATAATATTTGTAATGTATATAATTTTAACTATTAATAAAGTATTAATAATAGTTTATTAATAAATTTAATAAACTATTGATATGTATTAATGATTATTAATAAAGTAGTATTAATAATATTAATAAAGTAGTATTAATAATATTAATAGTTATTATTATTATTATTAACTAATACTAATAATTAAAACCCTTTTATATTAATAATAACTATATTAATCATCCTTAATAATTCTAACAATCCTAATAACACTAATTTTAATAACCCAAACCCTAATTACCATTCACCTTAATATATTATTAATACATTATTGTTAAAATAATTAAATATCAATATTATTTAATAATTATTATATGAAGGACATGTGTATACTAACCCTAATAACCATTAACCATAATATAATATTAATATAGTATTGTTAACTATAAAACATTTATATTAATTAATAAACATTATATAAAAGACATTTATATTCTTAAAAGAACTCTTTTATAATATAATTAATTACTTATATTATTAATAACCAATATAACACCTATAATGCAATTTTTAGTCCTCTAATACTGATTAAGTTGCAAATATACGGATGGTGATAATGATAGATGGATGGGTAAAGTGTATACTAAAAACGTTTCAAAAAACAGTCACACAGTGATTATTCAAGTTATTCAAAAATCTATTGAACAAACTGAAAACGTTAATCAAAACACTTTTAAAAACAAAATACCAGAAATTAAATTTGAAACCATCCTCGCAGGTTGAGTTTATTTTTCTCAAATCCAAACGCACATGAATGCCAATTACATATGCAAAGAGAATCAAAGACGTTAATTTGTAAAATCAATAATATGAATTAATTATATTAATTTGTAAAAGCATTAATATTAATTAATTTGTAAAAGCATTAATATTAATTAATTATATTAATTAATATTGTAAATTCAAAATTTTTATATATCATATCAAATTTTGAATGAATTTAAATATTTAAAATTTTATAAATAAAATATTTATAATAATATTTTTCCTTAAAAAGTCAACGTCAAACTCGAAATATCACTAAAGTGTTTATTTCTCTAAAAAAAACTAAAGCGTCCATATACAAGTGTTTGATTATAAAAAGTTTCCTTAAAAAAAAGGATTTTCATTATTAATCACCATCATATTTATAAAAGAAACTTAATCGGATAATCAAATCAACCTTGACAATACTTTTTAGGTAACCTTTTAGATAGAAAAACCTTATTTATTATTAATTCTCAACTATGTAATTAGTAATTTTAAACTATATATTTATTAATCTCACAAGTTTTTATAAACCAAAAGTTGTGTTATCATAGTGCCAAATTAGTAGAATATGGTGTTGCAATTTCTTACCGTAATTGAAACACAGTTTGAACTATAATTATGTCTGGTAACATTAAAGATATTTGATCCGAGGCATCCATGTTTTGACTTAAATTTTTTATTTTACTACTTTGGCGTAAATTTCCTTTGTGGCATCTAGGTTTTAAATCAAATTTTTCTCGCTTATGGAATTTATTCTACACTTTAATGCAGATGAGACGATCGTGACCCTTTTTTAATCAAATTTAGTACCCATTTTCTTTGACCGAGAATATTATGTACAAAAGGGCCATGGGATTTTCCTGAAGGCGCGGGAAAACTTTTCTGGAGCATATTATATACGAAAGCACCACGAAATTTTCATGCGAATTTCTTGATTCCTCTAAATAAATTCTCATGGGAATATATTATATACAAAAGCGCCACAAAATTTTGATAGGAATTCCTCATTCCTCGAATAAATGATAACGACTCGATTGAACCCTGTCGATTACATGCAACCAACCCAGTCGATTACATGCAACCAGCTCCTGGCGGATATGAACTTCATCATTTATTTTCTGCTGCGAATGCGATATGAAGTCATATTAATCGCAGGCATGAGTTCATAATCGTAGGCATAATCGCAGGCATGAATTCATAATCGCAGGCATGAAACAGAATCGCGGGCATGTAAACATAATCGCAGGCATGAGTTCATGAAACAAAATTGCAGGCATGACCAACATGTTTATGTAAAAAGGGAAATTTCGATGTGCGTATCATATGAGGGTTCAGATGGGTCTATGCATATTCTTTCTGAGACGAGTTTAGATGGCTATCACCAGGCCTCAAATTCGAACCTGGCTGAGAACTTGGGTCAGAAAATAGTGGCGTTTTCCTGAGACTCTGCAGTACTTATCGAGAGGAGGCATGGCCTGAGGATGCACGATTCGCTGAGCCATTACAGCTCACCTCATGATATAATCTGATCGCAAAAAAACAAACAGATAGAGCAATAACAAATATATTACACGTTGAATCTATGTGCATGATCGAGCAATGAAATATAGATAATCATAAACAGAACTGCAAAAAAACAAATATGTGGGATGATTCCAGCGATATAAACCTAAACGCGGAGACGCAATACTTAACCCGATTGGACTCACTCAAGAACCCGCAGCCTGCACCGTTGCGTGCGCATTCGTATCCAGAGAAACCAAAACATCAAAAACGAAAACGCTTCAGGAATATGAAGCAGCCCGCGCGTGTGCATGTGCATTCGTATCCATAGAAACCAAAACGCTTTAGGAATATGAAGCGGCCTGCGGCTGTCTTCCATACGTGGCGACTGTAATCTGTGGCCTATCTCATATAAATAAAATAAATAATTTTACAAAAACCCGTGGCAAATATATATTGTTACAGTAATTTTTTAATCATGTTTAGTAAAAGTGAAAAAGTAAACATGATAAAAGTATGATTTTATAAATGCAAGGGAGTTAGTTCTTGCATTCTTATTCATTGATTTGGATGTAAGACGAAGAATACGACAGCATCTTGAATTCCTGACCATCAGATTAAATTTAGTAATTAAAAGCATGATTAATCGTGCAAGTCTGATAGGGGGGACGCCTATCGGCCTAATTACAAATTTACTCCACTATTAACTTTTTATCAGTTTACAGCATTAGATTTATATTTCTGCCACGTTTACTTATGGAAGCACGCTGAAAGGTGTACACCTATTGGCAATGGGCACTTTTAATGATCTTTTAACCTTAAATTTTAATCTTATGGCCAACAATTGAAGATGCTGGCATATTCTTAGTCATCCTTCCAAATCAATGAACCAGATCTCATATTCATAACTTTCTAGCATTTTTAAAAGTTTCCGTTAACCTGTTTACTTTTTAACATTTACATAATGAGACTAAGAAATTACTGTGAAACCATCTAACTGCCATGTTCAAATGATTAACGAACTTACTTAAAATTACAAATTTACTCCACTATTAACTTTTTATCAGTTTACAGCATTAGATTTATATTTTTGCCACGTTTACTCATGGCAGCCGCATAATTACAATGCTTTCATATTCTTAAAAATCGTGGTGTGCACTACTATTGGGAGTGCATACAATCGTTTCTTATTCCAGTAGATTATTTTGTACTTTTCCTTCCGAGTTGTTAAAACCGTGATATTCTTGCCATTTTTCCCCCACCTTTTTCTTGGGTGATTTGATGGAATCGTTCGAGATTTTGTGGTGGCAATGAACTTTTCAATCGGCTTGTATACCGATCTGTCCTCTTCGGATGAATTGCCCAATAATTTGGCCAAATTTTTTGGAGAATTTTCTTAGGCTCGATTCCGTCCCTTCTTTCACGATCCATGGAACCAACACAATTGATTCCCAGCGGCTTGAGCTTTGTCTATACAGGCATGTCAAGAGATTGGTTGTCAGTGGGAAAGGCAGAAAATATTGACAGGCCAGCTTGGCGAGAGGTGTATCCATTAGAAAAACCCCTAATTGTCGAGGTTGGGGTTCTTAATAATTTCGCAGGCTGCATACACGAATCCATAATTTTGGAGTCTTCATAGTTGGCATCTGGCTGTGGTACTCTCAGTTTACCATGTATGCATTATTATTATGAGTCTTCATTTATTATTTAGGTTTATGATTTATAGTCATGAATTATTTAGGTTTACACCAAATTATGTTCATAAAATAGCCATTAACATTTTATAATTTTATTTCTAATTTTTGAATCCATGTATGCTTGTTTTTTTTCACAGGTTTTAGATTTCAATATTACAATGCTTGTTGTGGACTGGGAAAATATAACGGGGATATAATATCCACAGACATGTCTTCTTCCTATGCTTCCTCCCATTTCTGGTGTGAATCATACCATCCTACAGACCATTAACTCTATAATGGCTGACAATGATCTCACCAAGGAAGCTACTGTCACTGAAAAATTTACCACGGGTTGATGCAGAGATTTGCAACTAAACGTTTATCACATAGATAATTAACAATTAATTAATTATTAGGTTTAGGATTAAAGTTATTAGGGTTAGGTTTATATAATTCTTCCATTACATTTATAAAAATGAACTTATTGTCCCTAGTTACATATGTACAGAATAGATTATGTTGAATGAACTATACGACAATCATCTTTTAGGTTGAGGTGATTTTTTATATAATGCAATGAGATTAAACATGTTTTATACTCCATGCATCAAGCTCTTCTTCATCATACCATGTGTAAATTTTCTGTCCAACAAAATAATAACATATTCTTGCGGTTTACCAATCCATAACAATGGATTTTAATATAGACGGTTTACCAATGGAGGATAACAACGGTTTATCAATAGGGTATATACTAGCAATAACCACTTTATAAAAGTGGTTGATATAAGCAGATTTTCCACCTTTTCAAACTAATCGCGCCAATCCGCTTATACCAACCACTTTTATAAAGTGGTTGTTGCTAGTTACAATGGTTTCATATTCTTAAAAATGGTGGCGTGCACTACTATTGGCAGTGCGTACAATAGTTTCTTATTCTAGTAGATTATTCTGTTAGTTTTCCTTCCTAGTTGTTAAAACCCTGATATTCCTGCCATTTGTCCCCGACCTTTTTCTTGGGTGAGTTGATGGAATCGTTCGAGATTTTGTGGTGGCAATAAACTTTTCAATCGGCTTGTATACCGATCTGTCCTCTTCGGATGAATTGCCCAATAATTTGGCCAAATTTTTTGGAGAATTTTCTTAGGCTCGATTCTTCTTTCACGATCCATGGAACCAACACAATTGATTCCCAGCGGCTTGAGCTTTGTCTATGCAAGCATGTCGAGAGATTGGTTGCCAGTGGGAAAGGCAAAAAATATTGACAGGCCAGCTTTCCAAGATCACCATACTTTTGTTGAGTTAAGAGGTTAGGAAGGTTGGTAGTGTGATCAATATTTTGATTATATTAAAGATTTTTTAACATATAAATAAAATTTTAAAAGAAACTTTCCAAGATAACATATAAACCGTTTATCAATAGAGAAGCTTTAATATAACATATAAACCTCTTAACCTTTTAATATAGGGTTTATCAATAGAGAAGCTTTCCAAGATCACCATACTTTTGTTGAGTTAAGAGGTTAGGAAGGTTGGTAGTGTGATCAATATTTTGATTATATTAAAGATTTTTTAACATATAAATAAAATTTTAAAAGAAACCAAATAATTCTTGACTTTTTTAAATTTCAATAAATCAAAATTTGTTTAAGTAGACATTTATAATCATAATCATTATTTTAAAAATAATAAACAACAAATTAATTAATTAATTAATTAAAATATAAAATAAATATAAAAAAATTTCAAAACATAATATTATTAGAGATGAAAAAAAACGAATAGGTTACGAATTATACAACACTAGAATTATACAAGAATTTTGTTAAAATCCGTTGGTTACTTTTTTGGTATTTTACTTATATTAAATATAATAAATTTAATTAGTTAAAAATTACTAAAGTTATAGTATAAATCATAAATTAAATTAATTAAAAATGACTAAAACTATAATGTGGAAAAAAGGAATAGATTACAAATTGTAAAAAATAATAATTATATAATAATTTTTTTTTTTCTCTTAGTTAATTTTCTTATAATTTCATTACATTTTAATTAATTAGTTTTGTCAAACTAATTTCATTATTTATTCCCTCTTTTTTCATAGTTTGACCCACTTTTTATCAAATATCTTTTTTTAATATTATTTTTTTATTAATTTTAATTTTTAATATTTCTCAAATATTTTTCTCTGCGGTTTTGAACATGAATAATATTTCTTTGCAGGTTTAAACATAAATAATATGTGTCTCTGTGGTTTTGAAATTACATCTCTGCATTTTGAATGGGAATAATACTTCCATCTTTTTTTTTTTTTGAGATTATATATCTAGTGTTTTGAAATTTTTTTTTTAGGAGATATTTTATTTCTAAGATTATATATATAGGGTTTTGAAAGGGAATAATCTCTGTAGTTTTTATCTTTTTTACCCATAATAATCTTGTAGTTTCTCTGGACTTCTCTGTCGTTTTCATAAATTATTTTTGGCTTCTTCAAAAGTTTGAGCATTTGGACATCTGAAATGAGGTGAGTCACTTTTTACTTTGATTCAATTTTAATTTTACGTAAAGAGATTTAAATATATTTTATTTATTTATTATTTTAAGTTTCAGAAGTAAAAGTTGATTTGAGAGATAAAGTCAATCAATAATAATAATTGTTACATATTTTTTCTCTTATTTTCAATATGAGCACTCCACCACCTATTCCAGAAACTCATCCTAACAAGGGAAGAGAGAGATGACAAAATCCAAATAGAGTTAGAAACATTAGAAAAAAGGAGTGAAGAAAGAGACGTAAAACTCCAAATAAAGCTAGAGGCAATGATTGATAAAAAAATTAAAGATATCATTCAAACTCAAATAGAGGATAGATTCTTAGGGTTCAAGAGTGAATTGCAAATAATGAATGATAGAATTCAAGAAATGGAAAAACATAAACAATCAACCCAAGAAGGAGGGGTTGAAGAAAATCACAACTTGAGAGATATGATTAAAGAACTAGAAGAAAAACTAACCAACAATTTGACCCTCAGTAATATGGAAAACAAATTGGATATCAAACCCATCAAAGAGGAAATAAATAAGCTAATCGAATTGGACCATGAGCGTAACAAAATAGCCTTGAGCCTCATAATTTTTGGTATAAAAGAACAACAAGACGAGGATACACTACAATAGTAAAAGAAGAATTAAAAAATAAATCACAAATTGATACAACTTACCACATAGAAGCAAAGAGGCTAGGAAAAATAATTGATCACAAAGATAGGTTGATCCGTGTCAAAGTAAGTTGTAATGACCATAAATATAACATACTTAGTAAATCTCTGAGCTTAAAAGGGTCGGGAATATTTATAAATGAAGACCTCATTCCCAAAGACCAAGTTGAATTAAGGAAGGAACTTCAAAAGGTAAAAGAAGCCAGGAAATAAGGAAAATGGGCAATAATTAGAAATCAAAAAGCTATTGTTAGGGATAGAGACCAGAAGGATAATAATAAATAGGAATTTGGGACACTTGGGATCATTTTTTGGAATTGTCGTGGCTTTCCATGGCGCAAAGGTCCTATGATAAGTTGGATCCCGAGTGATATTGATATTATCTGTCTAGATGAAACTTGGTAGCATGAGGAGTCTAAGGTCCCTAACATTGAAGGATTTGTCTTGTGGTCGGCATGGAACAAAAAATCCCACCGTAGAGGGATAGGAGGCATAGCTTGTTATATTAGAAAAAACATTTCTCCTCACATTCAACTTCATAAGATTGACCCTCTAAATCAATACATTTAGATAGAAATTTCATACACCAATGCTAAGAAGATGTATATAGCAATTTGTTATGTTGTACCTATTAATTCTACTTTTTATAAGAAAAATAATCTAGATAAAAATTGTCCCTATAATAATTTAGAACAAGATATTTATAATTTGAAAAATGAAGGTAATATCCTCCTGCTAGGAGACTTTAATGCTAGGACTGCAACTAAACAAGCTACTCTTTTAAGTGATGACTCCAACCATAATCCTTTATGGATAGATGAGGACCTTGTTTTATCTAATAGCTACAAAAGAAGCTCTGAAGACGTAATTGAGAATTTGTTTGGTATTGAGTTGGTCAAGCTCTACCGCTCTCAAGACCTAATAATTTGCAATGGAGTAATGAAGTGGCAAAAATCCAACCAAATGACCTATATTCATGGGCTAGGTAGTAGTGTTGTAGATTATGTGATATCTGATATCCTCGTTTCCAACCAAATAACAACTTTTGACCTTTTAAATGACCATGAGCCCGACTCTAATCATAAACCTTTAACCTTAACTCTAAAATTTTCCATGCATAGGAGCACCATTGAAGAGAATTCTGATAATCAAAGGAATTTGTGCTTTGACAAAAGTAAAGTTGACATTTTCTTAAAGAATTTAAACAGTAAATTAAACCTCCTAACTTATAAGGACAACATTGAAGAACTCTATCATAATTTTACAACTACCCTTTCCACTTCAATTAACAAGTTCTCTTTCGAGCTGTCCCATAAAAAGAATAATAGAACAACCAACCCTTGGTATGATAAAGAATGTAAAATTTCTAGGAAATCCATTAGGGATGCTTCTAATGAGCCCTTAGAAATCGATAAGATAAATATGTACAAATCCCTAATTAAAAGGAAAAAAAGATACTATATCAATAAATGATCTAAAAATGAAGAAGACTTGAAAATCTTGAAATTATTGCAAGTAAATGTTATGTGTTAAAAGCAAATGGATCAATTTTGCAACACATAAATTTTAGGATTACTTATGCAAAATACACATAGACAACGGCATAATCAATGAACATAAGCACATAAAACACAACAATTGATAAAGAAGTTCACCCCTCTCTTGGGCTACATCTCCTGGTCCAGCTTCCAATGGATCATTATTATTAATTTCTCAAAGTGCTCAAAAACATGCCTTACAATGCTCAATCTGACCAACCGACTGCTCCAATGGCTTCAGAGCGTCCAAAAACCCATGCCTGGGATTTTTTGGCACCTCAATCGGTCGAAAAACAAAGAAGTTAGGCCTCCTGGAAGTCCCCTCTTCAAGCTTGTTGTCTCTGCATCTACAAAATGCACCATTTTTAATGAACTTGTCACACATGCAATAAATAGCGTGAAAACCCAGCACCAGGCGCAACCGCACCAATGGTGCAAACTGTAGGACGATTATGGGTGCGCCAGCTCCTAACCGCCTAGCACCTGGGCACATGGGTCATATGACCGCCCGTATAGGAAAAAAGGATAAAACCGTTACAACTGTTTGAACTTCCCTCCAATGCTCCGGTTATGGTCATATGTAAAACCATGGGCTACATTAAATAACCCCCGTGCACTATTAACAATGGTATAGTCATATATTACAAAGAATAAAACCGTGGGTTATGTTTTAAAACCCCGCGCCAACCGTTGGTTACATAGTATATAGTATGGACATATGCAAACACAAATGACCGCGGGTCGGGGCTTACCCCCCTGCCAACGGTCACATAGCTTGACTTTAAATACAATCAAACTCACATACATATTAAGTCACAACCAATGGTCCATTGGTCGGACGGTCTTTGCGAAGGCGTTATGTGGAGGGGTGGTTCGGGGGTCGAACCCCATGGACTCCAATAATTTTACATAACAACCAAAAACCAATAAAGGGGTGCCACGTGGCAGCCCATGATTGGGCCATGTGGCACCTTACCATTAACCAACGAGATGCCACGTGTTGCAGTCTGATTCGACCATGCTTGTCAATCATCATATGCCATGTCACTTTTTCCATGTCAGCGTACGGTCGTACGTCCCTGCCACGTCAGCCTGTACGGACTGTACAGACTGTACAGTCAGCATCTTTCTTTTTGCTTGTTTGACTTTATGAACAGATTGCAATATCTCTCGCTCTCGACATCCGTTTGAGATGAAATGAGTTTTGTTGGGTTTGCAATGACAAGGCCTATGCTCTCGTCCGTTTTGAAGTGATTCCAAGCACTTTGAATTTTTGAGCAAAATTTGATCCCCTGATCACACCTCCCCATTAGGAAGCTTTTGGACCTCCAAAAGACTATTTTAAGTCTATGTGAAGATGAGGGTAAATTTCCCTCACCCTTCCAACCTCAATCCACTTGGCCTTGCTTGGATTCATCCCTTTAAGACCAACTCGAAGATACTCCACATTTCCTCGTTTTGAAGTTCGCATTCTCCTGTCAAGGATG
>ML778418.1:1810723-1824980 GCA_009831015.1 Picea engelmannii
CTTTAAACATGTCATCATACTGATTAACAACTTCAAATAGATCAGATTTTAACTTTGCATCACAACCTTGAAATGCTTCGTTCTCAACATCATTTTTAGGTTTGATCATTAAGAGAACAAAATTCTTACTAGCATTAACTAACGTCTTCATTTGTCCCGCATTTATAATTGATAAATTCATCTTCTTAGTGTGGTCTCTAACAATGTACTCAACCCCATATTTAAAAAAATGATACTTAGTCTCATGACGATGAAAAATAACTTTTCTATCGTACAAATACGGGCTTCCCAACACAATACCACAGATATCCAACAGAATAACATCAAGCTCTACCTCATAAACGAAATTTGCAGTGATATCAAACCTAAGTTTACACCTTCTTGTTACTTGTAACTTAGCATTATCACATATCCAACCAAGAGGGTATGGCTTAGGATGTGGAATTGTTTCCAAATTAAGTTTCTTAACAGTTTCTTCAGAAATAAGGTTTTCTTGAGATCTAGTATCAAATAACGTGTCTATCTTAGTATGCTTTGAAACAACCCTTATGTGAAAAAGTTCAATTCTCGCTTTCTCTTGTTGAGTTACATTGACATTATTATTACTTGAAGAGCTAGTGCTAGCAATAGAACCATTACCTTGGTAACCCATGGTTGTGATCTTCGTTTCATCACCCGAATCCAAACCTAAATAATGTTGAACAGTCGTAACAGTATTTGACTTCCCTTTGTTGTTGTTGCCAAACTTTTTGGGTCTTCTTTCAGGATGAATCTTCCATCAATGGTCTTCATCATGGCCATCTTTTGAACAATGTTTACATGTGAACTTTTCTCCCTCTTTCTTCACAAAAACATTCTTCCTGTCATTGCCCTTAAATTTCTTCTTTCCCTTGTCTCCATGGCTGAATGTCTTCTTGTTACCCTCATGAGTTTCATTCCTTCCCCTTGCTTCCAAATGAGTAGCCTGTACACAAAATTCATCTAGATTCGAAGGATTAAACATGAGTATAGTATGTCTCAAATAACTATGTAAAGCTCCAATATATTTGAGCAAAGTTTCCTGAGAAGACAAATCTACTCCCAACACCAAAGCTCTTCTCCTAAATTCCTGAGTAAATCTTTGCACACTCTGTCCTTTAGCTTGTCTAAAAATTTTTCATTCCATAGTTGCCTTTTGTTTATATGCCAATGGATAAAATTGTTTTTTAATTGCGATAATGAAATCATTCCAAGAAATCAAAATTTTACCATGCTTTTTCATATCCTCTTGAGTCTTGGATTCCCACCAAATAAGTGTTGCACTATCCAATCTTAATGAAGCAAGCTGAATTTTGGTTTCATCATCTTGAATTTTTTGTATTCTGCAATATACTTCAATTTGACGTATCCAATTATCTAACTTCTCAGCATTAACTTATCCATTGTATATTGGAAATTCAAATTTTATATCAAGCTTTAATGAAGGAATTTGCAAAGGAGTTTTACCATGCCCCTTTGGAGAGTTCGGAATAGGTCTTGAACTGGTAGAAGAAGAAGAAGAAGATGGAGGAGAGGGTGGTGGAGAAGCACCATTCCCTCCATTTTCGTTTGGAGTTTTGTCACCACTTCTTCCCTTATGCCTTGAAGGGTTGGAGCCTTCACCTTGCGAAAATATGTTCCTTTCCATCAAGATATTCATCATATCTCTCAACTCCATGAAATCCTGTCTGAGATCTTCATTTTCTGCAGGAACATGTTCATGACTTTCTGCATGAGTCATGCTTGGTGAATGCCTCCCTGAAACTTGCAGTGATGGTATATGCTTCCTCCTTGTCGGATGAGAACTTGGCTCCACAAGTTGAACTTCTCCTCTTGTGAGTTTCAACCTTGTGAGCATCAAAAACAAAACTTGCAAACAATCAAGTCTTCAAAAACCAGTGCTCTGATACCAACTTGATCTAAAAATGAAGAAGACTTGAAAATCTTGAAATTATTGCAAGTAAATGTTATGTGTTAAAAGAAAATGGATCAATTTTGCAACACATAAATTTTAGGATTACTTATGCAAAATACACATAGACAGCAGCATAATCAATGAACATAAGCACATAAAACACAACAATTGATAAAGGAGTTCACCCCTCTCTTGGGCTACATCTCCTGGTCCATATTCCAATGGATCATTATTATTAATTTCTCAAAGTTCTCAAAAACATGCCTTACAATGCTCAAACTAACCAACCGACTGCTCCAATGGCTTCAGAGCGTCCAAAAACCCCTGCCTGGGCTTTTTCGGCACCTCAATCGGTCGAAAAACGAAGAAGTTAGGCCTCCTGGAAGTCCCCCCTTCAAGCTTGTTGTCTCTGCATCTACAAAACACACCCTTTTTAATGAACCCGACACACACGCAATAAATAGCGTGAAAACTCAGCACCAGGCGCAACTGTGCCAACGGTGCAAACTGTAGGATGGTTATGGGTGCGTCAGCCCCTAACCGCCTAGCACCTGGGCACATGGGTCATATGACTGTGTGTATAGGAAAAACGGATAAAACCGTTACAACTGTTTGAACTTCCCCCCAGTGCTCTGGTTATGGTCATATGTAAAACCACGGGCTACATTAAATAACCCCCGTGCACTATTAACAATGGTATAGTCATATATTACAAAGAATAAAACCATGGGTTATGTTTTAAAACCCTGCGCCAACCGTTGGTTACATAGTATATAGTATGGACATATGCAAACACAAATGAACGCGGGCCGGGGCTAAGCCCCGGCCCGACCCCCCTGCCAATGGTCACATAACTTGACTTTAAATACAATCAAACTCACATACATATTAAGTCACAACCAATGGTTCATTGGTCAGATGGTCTTTTCAAAGGAGTTATGTGGAGGGGAGGTCTAGGGGTCAAACCCCATGGATTCCAATAATTTTACATAACAACCAAAAACCAATAAAGGGGTGCCACGTGGCAGCCCATGATTGGGCCACGTGGCACCTTACCATTAACCAATGAGATTCCACGTGTCACAGTCTGATTTGACCATGCCTGCCAATCATCATATGCCACGTCACTTCTTCCATGTTAGCGTACAGTCGTACAGCCCTGCCACGTCAGCCTGTACGGACTGTACATTGAGCATATTTCTTTTTGCCTGTTTGACTTTATGAACAGATTGCAATATCTCTCGCTCCCAACGTTCGTTTGAGATGAAATGAGTTGCGTTGGGTTCGCAACGACGAGGCCTATGCTCTTGTCCGTTTTGAAGCGATTCCGAGAACTTTGAATTTTTGAGCAAAATTTTATCCCCTGATCAATAAAAGGCAAGAGAAACTTTCACAACTATACATGTTGGATCTGAAGAAGTTCTAGAACCAATTTCTAAAACGCAATAGTAAAGAAAATAATAGGATTCCCTTAATGTATTGGAATTCCTACCTTAAAAGTATTTACGATTTCTCTAATTCCATGGACACCATTCTTATTGTCCCTACAAAGGAATAACTTTTTTCTTTAGATGACATAGAGTTCGGGGTTAAGAAGCTTGCAAATGGGAAAGCTAAGGACATTGAAGGCTACCATGCTGAAATTTTTAAAATTGGAAGGTCAATCCTTATCCCTCACATACACAAGCTCTTCAATTTAGAGGTCAAGCAGGGCTTCCCTAAACCCTGGATGCAAAGCCTCATTGTTCTTATTTTTAAAAATGGGGATAAAAACATTCCCTCTAATTATAGGGCCATTATGATTGGCTGGATTTTAGCCAAGCTTTATGGAATTATTTTGGAAAAGAAGATTAGCATTTGGCTAGAAAGTCATGGTAAAAGAGCTAAAGGCTAGGCCATGTTTAGGAGATATCATTCAACTATGGACCATCTTGTTACCTTTAGGATCATTGCAGAGGAGTTCCGCAATACTAAAACCAAACTTTTTTGTTGTTTTGTTGACTTTAGAAAAGCTTTTAACATGGTTCCTAGGAAAAACCTTTGGAATAGGTTGGAAGAGATAAAAGCGCCTCTCGAGTTGAGGTTTGTTGCAATAAGGATGTATGAGAACGTTATTGCTAAGTTTAAAAACATTGAGGGTTGGTCAAAAGAGATTAACTGCAATATTGGAGTCAAACAAGGTTGTCCCTTGTCCCCTACCCTTTTTGGCATATACATTGATAAGTTAGAAGAATGCTTGGAAAAATTAGGTTGTGTCGGCCCTACTCTCACTGGTATAGTCATCAATCTTCTTCTTTATGCCGATGATATCGTTCTTATGGCAAGGATTCCCCATGATCTTGAAAACCAACTAAGAATCCTCAAGGAGTTTTGCTCCAATATGGGTATGACTGTTAATACTGATAAGACTAAGGTCATGATTATTAAATCCAATAAGATCAATTATGATACCTTTTTATATGACAACAACAACTTGGAGGAAGTGACTTCATACAAATATCTTGGAATTGATATTCACCACAAGCTCAATTGTAATTATGACATTGAGAAAAGGATTATTGGGGGATGGAAAGCTTATTATGGGCTTGAAAACAATTGTAAATCAGATGATCTTTGGAGTTGGGATAAGAAGAAACTCCTCTTTGAGACTCTTATTACACTTGTTATTCTTTATGGATGTGAAGTTTGGGGCTGTAGTATCTCTCGTGAATCCTAGAGAAAGATAGATAAAATACAAAAGAATTTTATAACCTATAATCTCAAAATTAAAGGAAATATGCCCTATCCCATCCTCCTCGTAAAAACAAGCCTCTCCCCCATTGAGATCATGGCTATGACTAGATACCTAATGTATAAGAACAAGTTAAACAACATGGAAGACAAGAGGCTACCTAAAATTTCTTCAAAATCAAGTCATAACCACCATTAACTCAAGCGAGGATGGCATAAAGACGCCTGGTCTTGGCTAAACTATTGGGGAATCATGGAAGAAACCATTTTGTAGAATAAAGATACTATTAAAAAAAATGTCAAATCAAAATTTAAGGAAAAAATGTCATGTGATAAAGAGTTAGAGGGGAAAAAAAAATTAAGGTATTATAAAGATGTAATCAACCCTAATCTAGAAGATCAAAATTATCTATTTGTTTTGCCAAGTGTAAAGAAAAAAATAAGCATTGCTAAGATAAGAACATATTCTCACGAGCTCCATGGTGAAACTGGGCATTGGTCAATTTCTAAAATCCCATGGGATGAAAGAGTGTGTCACCTTTGTGACACTAAGAATGTTGAAGATGAAAAACACTTTCTCTTAGATTGTCCAGCCTATATCCATACTAGATCTCATTTTCAAAATATTGATCACACTACCAACCTTCCTAACCTCTTAACTCAACAAAAGTATGGTGATCTTGGAAAGCTTCTCTTAATGTTTTTCAAGCACAAAAACAAAATTCTAAAGAATCACAAGTAATCACTTACCCTCTTAAGGTTTGATAGACCAATTAGGTCGTAGTGGACGTTAATCATCATCATCATCATCATCATCATATAAATAATTATTAATTATTTATTAATTTATTATTTTTTTATTATAATATTCTTCATTGTTTTAAATTTATGATCATTATTTTTTGTCTCATTTTTATTAGTTATTTTCTTTTGATTTGTATTTAATTTTATAAAAAACTTTTGATAGTAGAGTGTAAATTATAAATATTAAAAGTGTTTATATCAGTCTAGATCCATTTTAACTACGGATCTATAAGTAATTATAGGGATCCTTAACTATGGATTGATCAAGTATCTAGAGGGATTCAATCTCTACAGGTGCAAGCTTTAACGTTTCCTAAGTTTTGCACTCAAAAAAATGTTTGCACCTCAAGAGATGTGATCCCTCTTGGCACTTGATAGATTCGTAGTTAAGATGGATCTAGGATGGTTGTTGTGACTTCTTAGGAGGAAAAACATGTTTTTAACCATTAGGTCCACTCAATATATATATACAATGATAATAAATATAAAAATACAAATATATTCAATGTTTTTTCTTTTCTTGATAAAATAAAAATCTTATACCCTTAAGAGTAGCCACTCTACATTAGGTTATTCTTGTATTTTCCTAGTTTTTTTAGTTTATTTTATCAAATCCTTCCACTACCATTTTCTGACTAAGGGCACTTACATCCTATATCATCCATAGGGCACCACCCTCAAGGAACCGTGTAATGGTTTATTCTTGAAAAAATTATATCCTTAATCAAAATCATTTCTCAGGGCTCTCTCTCCAAGCCATGGGCACATGTACACACACTCATGGGCACATGTTTATCGGTGCAAGTACTTATTACAAAGATACACAACCCCTCCAGTCTTGGTCGTTCCACAACCCCTTCAAGTATATATTCAACATTGGTATGCACTCAATCCTTTCCACTAATACAAATGTACAGAAAAACCGACGTCATACTTCGATAGTACGGATAAAATCAACCATCCTGTCGGATTTTATTTGCATTTATTGTATTTTTTTTAAACAACGTCTCACATTCGTCAACTATCCGATGAAAGGGACATACACATCGGATAAACGAAAATATTGTCTCTTTCTTGATATATCTGATGTATATCTGAGGTTCTATCCTTAATCAAAATCATTTCTGAGGGCTCTCTCTCCAAGCCATGGGCACATGTACACACTCATTAGCATTACTACCAAATAATTCTCATATGTTCTTTGTTTTCAGATATTTTTCAGTCTGGGTATTTTATGTTTGTCTGTGCAAGTACTTGTTACAAAGATACACAAACCCTCCAGTTTTGGTCGTCCCATGAGCCATTCAAGTATATATTCAACATTGGTATGCACTCAATCCCTTCCACTAATACATATGTACAAAAAAACTGACGTCGTACTCCGACAATACAAATAATTTTGTATATTTTTAAATAGTGCCCGACGTTCATCGACTATCCGACAAAAGGGATAAACACGCCAGATAAAATTTATTAATGTCTCTTTACTCATATATCCAGCGTCTTGAGGCTCCATCTCATATCTGATGGTTGACTAGGTCAAATATCCCCTTACTAAGGTTTAAAAAAGTCAATATTTTTGAACGTTAAACAACGTCTCTCTGGTCATCAATTATCGGAAATCCAATGAAAAAAGGATATATAATTAAAAAAAATGAAATTTTAGAGACGTTCAATGTTGTTGCTACACTAGCAAAGGTTTGCAAAGGTTATTATATATAGGGGATATTTTTTGGTCAGAATAGAAAAAGTTTTTATTTTGTTAACTTCATTACAAATAGTTAAACTATTAGGTTGATTTTTTAATATAATGATAATTGAAGGTTTGGTAAGGGAAAATTTCACATAACATTCGTCTAGGAGAACAAGGAGACATGAGATCTGCATTGGAGGCTTTGGGTGATCGGAAATGTTATTTCCCTTGTAAAAAGTGCAAGGGTTATAATAGAAGGAGACGTTTAATAAAAAAACTAAAAAACATTGTACAAAGTATGGACACCTTGAAGGCGGGCATGTATATTGTCCCTTGGTAAGTTATTCATTATATGTCTTTATATTGCATCTTGTTTTTGTAAATGTTTATACGTTAAATGTAGAAGAAAAATAATGAATTATTTTTTCTTTATGGATATATCCTATGTACACAACAAATCGAGAGTAAGTTAAGAATAGAATAAGTAGACATAAGATGTATATTTTAATTAGGTTTTAGGTTACCTAGTTTAGTGGTTAAGGGGTTTAAGGTTTAGGGGTACAGGGTGTAAGGCGTTAATATTTTAGTGGTTTAAAGGTTAATAAGGCCATTAAGGATCAATGGTTAAGGGGTTAAGGTTTAATGTAGGTTTAGGGGGTTTAGTTCATATGGGATTTAGAAGTTTATTGTATTTTAGGGAGTAAGGGTTAGAGGTTTAGGGTTAGGGATTAAGGGGTTAGGTTGGGTTAGGGGTTAATAGTTTAGGGGCTTAGGGGGCTAGGTCTGTTTATTGGTTAAGGGTTTAGGGGTTAGGGGTTAAGGGATTAGGGTTTAGTGGGAATGTGTTAAGGTGTTAAGGATTAAAAGGGGATAAGGTTTTAGGGGTTAGAGGCTAGGGGTTAACGGGTTAGTGGTTAATGTTTTACATTTTAGGGTTGGGTTAAGGGTTAGGGATCATAGGGTTATATAAGATGATCTTAACCCCTTATAAACTATGGTCTTCAAGTTGTGGGGAATTTTCCAATGACTTAAAAGTCGTGGTCACCAAGTGAAATTAAGGAAGAATATGATATAATGATGAAGGTGAAATAAGAATAGGTTGTTTTTGTTGGTTGTGACTACATATGTCACAAAGTGTCTCTCTTTCTACATGTCAAGAAAAATAACATTTTTCCTATATTTGTTCAACATATTCATAAAAATATTGGTAAATTTCACAAGTTTCATCATTGGTTTGTTGTCTTTGTTTCTCGCTCTCATCTAAGTTGATTTATCTGTATAAAATACCAACTCCTAAGTACCCCTAGCCGTTGGATGACCAATAGTCTATTAACCCCTAATCCCTTATCCCTTGACCCCTTATAAACCCCTAATTCATTAAGTTCCCCGATCATTGACCCCTAATACTCCCTCAGCTCTCAACCCCATACTCCCTCAGCTCTCAACCCCTCATAAATTAAAATATGGTCTCCAAGTTGGGCCCATGGAAGTTTCCATCCACTTAACACTTGTGGTCTCCAAGTGAAATCAAGAAACAATATGACATAATGATGAAGACAAAATAAGAATATATCATGGTGTTTTTGTTGGTTGTGACTATATATCTCACAAAGTGTATCTTGTTCTACATGTCAAGAAAAGTGTCTATCTTTGTCTTTGTTGTATTTTTTTACCTATATTATATTAATTTTTCAATGTTTATATAATTTTAATATGTGTTATATACACTAATATTACTTGATTGTTTGTAATTATAAAGGAACGACACCCTAGTGCACTGCCCATGGAGGAAGACATGGTTGTAGTAGAAGTGCATGTTCAGGAACATGGAGCTGATATTGAAGATCAAGTTAATAATCCTATGGAAGAAGATAGTGATGCTAATAACACAATTGAAGAATATGGGACAAATATATTGATCTAGGAGACATTTAATAATGTTGGAATGGATGATGATGATGATCAAATTGATGGTGTTTTTGATATACTTGTACTTGAGAAGGAAACACAACCTCTTTATGAAGGCTCCAAAACAAGTCCCCTCTCTACTATATTTTTGTTGGTGAAATTGAAGGTTCTGAATGGTTTGTCAAACACTTGTGTCACAAAACTCCTAAGGCATGTAATATATTTTTTCATGACATTTAGTACATGATGATAAAGGTTTTATTTTTTCCACTATTTTTATTGTTATTTGATCATCTGTAAAATTTGAATGCAATATGTACGATTAATATTCTTTACATTAACCAATATTTGTTTTTTATGTTGTAGATTGTTAGGTGAATTTATGTTACCACCGTCAAATGTTTTATGTAAAGCATACCAAGATTTACATGCCATTATGAAAGATATTGGAATGGAGTATCAAGTTATTCATGCATATCCCGATGATCATATTGTGTATTGTGCAGAATATGCATCGAAATAAGAATGCATGAAATGTCAAATTAATAGATGTAGAACCGATCACGTAACAAGAAAGGTGCCTCACAAGGTTCTTCATTATATTCTCATAATTCCACGTTTGTGACGATTGTTTAGGTGCAAAATCATAACATAGTTTATGTATTACCCTACAAAGAACATAAATAAAGATGGTATTAAATTTGAATGCTTACATATGGATTTGCATTTAAGAAGATAGATGAAATATGACCACATTTTAAAGTCGAACATTGTAATCTTATGCTTTCATTGGCAGTTGACAGTGTCAATCCATTCAGAGAGATCAGATCTACTTACTCGGTGTGGCATGCTTTATTTATCAACAATAACATTCCTCCATGGACGTCAATAAAGAGGGAGCACATAATGTTGGAAATGATATTTCCAGGTATTTGTTTAGAATAATTTATTTTAAAACAATAACATCTCATTTGTCTTATTTGTTTCATAATTATGTCTTATATTTTTTTGTTTACTCATATATGTTCAATTATACGTGTCTTATAATTATGTTTGATATTTATTTATTTATTCATATATGTAGTAAATATTTATTGTATGTTCAATCAATTAGGTAAGTACCAAGTCAAAGATATGAATGTATATATTGAGCCTCTTATCAACAAGTTACTATAATTATGGAAGGGAATATCACTACATTGTATAATATCTCTATACCAGTAGGTGCAGAAAGGGAATTTCAATTCCATGCAATTCTTGTATGGACAATTCACAATGCCCCAGGGCTAACACATTTTTTTGGTATGTTGTAATGTTACACTTCACTTTAATAGTTTTTAATTTTATGAAGTTCATATCATGCATATTTTTTAATACACAATCCCTTCATTAATCATCGAATAATTGATATAAAATTTGATCCATCTCTTGAAGGTCTTCAAACAAAGGGTAAATTTGATGTCTAGTTTGTGGTCCTAAGATGAAATCTCACCATTCAATAAGTTTAGGAAAGGATGTGTTTGATGCATATAGGTACTTCTGATCTAAGAACCATAAGTATTGAAGTACCAAAAAAAATATTTTCAATGGGAAACAAGAGACTGGATTAAAACCATGGAGAATGACACATCATCTATGGAAGTTGCAATATTATATAAATTTTTGTGGTATGGATCAAAATGTCTATGTATGATACATGAAAATTTTGGAATATTTTATATTTTTATTGCATTTTTTTCACTGTACTAATTGACAATTTAAGTTGTAATATCTTTAATTATGCTTCACCTTGAAGGTCGTCATGAAGGCATTAATAATGGGGCGCTTCTAGGATGAATGAAAAGTTATCCTATACAATTCAGTAGAATCCCCTACTATGAGATACCTATAAATTGACCATTTGTTTGATACAATGTACACTGGGAAGAATATAACAGAAACATTATGATGAATCTTACATGGGAGGAGTAATAAAGAAAAAATTATAAAGATTTGTAATGACATTAATGAGGAAAATCATGTAATGCAAAGTGTGATTCATTCAAATAGAGATGGAGACCAAAATATAAGGACCCTTCCATGGTTATTGACAGAGCAACAAAGAAAGTATGTAAAAGAGGTTATCCAGAAAAATAAATTTCCCACTGGATTTTCTTCAAACATAAAGAATATCCTAACAAAGAAAGGTGAATTGGGTGGTGTAAAAGCTCATGATTGGCATACCTTCGTTAAGGTAATTATTTTGGTGTAGATATTTGTATATTGGTGAAACATCTTGTTAGTTTTGTTTTTCTACTAATTTGGGAATAAATAATGATTTATTTTTTTTGTTACAGTATTTTCTACCTCTATCTGTCCCAGACAACTTTAACAACAATTTCAAATAATTTATATATGATCTTGGAAAATACATGAGATAAGTGGAGATTTATATGCAAAGTATAATTTATTCAATTCGTTGTATAACTTATATTTCATTTCATGTGTTTTACTTGTAATCATGTAGTACTACATAATTTTTTATTGAAACCTGTGATTTGCTTGCATCATTTGTAGATGGTTATCATCTAAATAAATTGATAAATACGATATAAAGTATTGGAGGATACAAATTCCTCATCTAATGTGTGAAATTCAAAATTATATACCTCCGACATTTTTCAATGCAAAAGAACACTACCTCATACACCAAGTTGAGGAGATTGAAAAATGTGGACCTGTACACACAAGGTCAATGTGGATGGTTGAGAGGCACTTGAAATCATTGAAGGATTTGGTTAGACAAAGAGCATGTCCCGAGGGTTCTATGGTATATTAAACCATGGTTTATATTACTCAATATCTTCCTACAATATCCACAAGTATTAATGTGGATCGCATTTGGGATGTCAAATCCATCAATAAATTTGAAGGGGAGCACCTATTGGGGAAAGGTAGAATGAGGTAAGTGACAAGTAAGTAGATCATGGTGGTGATTTATAATACATTTGATTTTTTTTTTTATGTGTATTATACTTATTTAATTTTTAGTCTTCTTGAATAATCCATTATTATGAAGTTATCCCATGGTAACTGATTATATGTGAATTGTTTTGTTTTAATACAACTACTCGAGAGGGATGAAATACATTTGTACATTTCAAACAATCTTGATTGGATGAAGGTATGGATTGAACGATGTATACATTATGATAATGGTAGGTTATCATGGTATGGCATGGCTTCATTGGTTAAAGAAGTTGAATGTAAAGGAGATACCAATCTTACATAGAGGGAAACTATTTTAGCTTATGGTTTAAAATATAAGCAAGAAAGTGTATCTTCACCCATACTATTTATTTATTTTGAATATTATATTGATGTATATGGTGTGTTTTATTTCTTAATTTTCATAATTTCAAAGCATAAATATGTTTATCAATTGACAATGCATTTTTTACGTGTCTTGAAAAATTTAGTTGAAACACCACAATGCTATGTGGAGCAATGGCCACAAATTTCTCATCAAAAAGTTGGATGAAAAGATGAGAAATTATGAAAGTGGGATACTTGCAGTGTTTCGGGTTACTAATGTTTCCTCTAGAAGTGACAGACATCCAAAAGTCTCTGAAAATTGATATTATGAGTATTTGGATGATATACTTGAGTGTGAATTTAAATCCTTCAAATTAGTTCTCTTCGACGTCAAATGGTATAGGCTACGAATGAATGAATGTGATCATGATCAGATTGTTAATCAAAATGCTAACGAATTTACCATGGTTAATACAAGGAACGTTGAGCCAAGATCAGAGCCCTATGTGCTTCCAAGCCAATGTGAACGGGTATTTTATTCATATATTCCATGTAGATTCCTCTAGGTGTTACCTTCTAACCAACTTAACTCACTTTTCTTATTTTAGTGCTAACCCACTTCTAACCACTTGTCCACTTCTAATTCACTTTGCTACAAATAGTAAATTCTCCACTTCTAGTTGCAACTAAATTATTTTTAATTATTCTCTTATTTCAACAACTTAACCCATGACTAACTCCTAGTTTAACCCACTTGACTAGTCAACTTCTTCTAGGAGCTTCTAGAATTAATTTGACTTCTTTGACCTTCTAGATAACTCATGAGGGTTCTCCAACTTCACCAGGCCATAACTCTCTAACCGTGAGGAGTTATGTGACATTCAACATATCACCAGAAATTGCATGACATGTACTATCCATATAGAATAGTGTTACCTGCAAATATATTAAACTTCATACCATTATACAACAATCAAAATGAAGTCCCTTAATCATACTGCTGGGGATATACCAGAATTTTCTACTGGACTTGCTTCAAGGGTTGACATCAATGAAAGCCAACCCAATTAATCAACAATTTGAATTACAAAAGTCTAAGTTTAATGAAAAGGTTTGAAATGGTGTATGGACTACCCAAATTCTCTCAAAGGCAAGTAGTTTGTGTATGATGCATTTCTAGTAAGAAACATATGAAAAAAATCGTAAAGGGAAAATCATGGACATCCAAAACTCCACTTCACTTGGTTCATAGTGACCTCATGGGGCCATTATAACATCCTTCTATTTCAATTTTTAGGTATGTTCTAACTATTATTGATGACTATAGTATAAGGATTTGGGTTTATTTTTTAAAGAAAAAATATGAGGCATTTGGGAAGTTCAAGGAATTTAAGGCTTTTGTAGAAAAACAAAGTGGAAAGTCTATTAAGAGTTTAAGTACTCATAATGGAAAATAATATGTAAACAAATATTTTGATAATTATTGTAAGTATAATGGGATTAAAAGAGAACATATGGTCCTTTATACACCTAAGAAAAATGGGGTAGTTGAAATGAATAATAGAACTCTTGTGGAGATGGCTAGGTGTATGCTACATGCTAGAAATATGGATCCAAAAATTTGGGCTAAAGCTATAAATACTGTGTTAAGAACCAAACATCAATATAGCATAGAAAAACTTCAGGAAAGGTACTCAACGCCTTGAGAAAGAGATAATTTCAGATAATAAGCCTCTTCGAGGGGGCAACGTACTTTTACCCCACTTAAATGTTCAAGTACAAGATGATTCAAAATGAAAATGTCTCCTTGGTATATATAGGAGACTAGGAGGTTTTAATGGCCTAAAGCCGACATAAATAAAATAACATTACTAATATAATATGCCCCAATTAAG
>ML778418.1:1875494-1889809 GCA_009831015.1 Picea engelmannii
TAAATTAATCCCGGATTAAGGGATTAGGGTTTTGGTATCTACGGAATATCTAAAAACATTGTATATATTGTATGGCGAATGGTGAAATTCGATATAATGAAAAAGAAAGGTTTTCCCGGTTGAGGGTTTCCGGTAAAGATCTCCATGTATTCTGTGTATGAGCCATTGATTAATTTATGTATTGCTTAAGAATATATATGCATTGCTTTACTTTGCAGGTTTAAAACTTACAATAGAGAGGGATTCAAACATTGGTTGTGAATAAACAATATTGAATCAACTATAATATTATTCTTATATTAAAATAAAAAAGAAGAATTGACGTACCATAATCATCATTAAATCATGTGATATCATTATTAAACCATAGGTGAACAGTCACATCCATAAAATATCATTATAATGCAAGAGGTATATTCATCTGTAATATTGCCAAGACTTTTTTTTTCTTGGAAACACTAACAAACCCTTTAATTAATTGTTTGTTTTTTGTGTATGTAGGTTGGCCATTGATATTTTGGCCTTAGGGTTTATTTCAGTTATTCAGTCACAGTTTATTCAAGATGCATTCAATACATATAGATCTCAACAATACACAAGATATGGAACCATAAAAAAAGATCTGATCTTTTATTATGAGAAAGCAAGCACTTGGTACAATATGGAAGCAGGTCTGGAAAAACTTCAAATGGATTCAAGACAAAGATATGAACAAAAATTTCCCGGAAATGCAAGATAAGCCTCCCAAAGGATGAAATGTAAGATGAATGCTGCAATACAAAATCTAGGGTTTAGCCTAACCCTCAAGTTGCTAGTACACCCTGTTGAATACTATGAATAACAAGGGTTTGACCCTCCTGAAGAAGAAGACTTACAAATGCCACAAAACTTCACCAAGAGATAGATCAGGGAAAGGGTAACCCTTTCTTGAAGTATGAAGCCCAAATACTAATTTCTCCTCCTCAAACTGCTGAAACCCTAAACTAGTATGACCCCCCTGAAACCTTGAATATAATCAACAATTTAACCTGGATGAATGAGGCCTCTGAATCACTAGAAAATATCTAGGATGATAGATGTGGTAGTCACAAACCCCCAGGAGAAGTTTCAAGATCAGATATGAGGTACAACCTCCTAGATCTAAGAATCATTGAATCACCAAGACGTCCTCTCTCCTCCAAAACCGTCCTAACATGTAAATAATGATCTGGATGTAGTAACTCCTCAGGAAATCCTCCAAACTAATGAACAAGGTCCTACAAGAAAAACATAATGCTGGAATCTCCCAAAGCCCTCTCAATAAGATGGATCGAACTATTCCTCAATCAATGATGCACCCCTGCTGGAAAACACTGAATAGTATGTCTCTATTGTTCTCCTAAATGGATGAAGGAACCTGTGATAAGTGTAGAATGGTGTGGGTGGTGTATTTCATGCCTGATACCAAGCTTGGAACAAGTGAGTGGGATTTTTCACCACTGAGTTTCTCTCTAGGGTTTGTAAACTCAAAAACCTCAAAATTGTGTGCTCAAGAGATCAACAAGCAAAAACCAAAATATCCAAGATGATTCAATGGTGTGCCCTAGCCTTTCCTTTATAATTCTTTTATGTTTCCCTGTTGATTTAGTTTAACCCCTTGGTTTAACCCTAAATCAACCTCCAGCACTCTAATTTTTGATTGAGTTACCTTTTTCTTCTTTTTCCCTTTTTTCCTAAGTCAACTTCAAAATATAACATTAGTTTGGTTGACGTTTCCCCAAGTTGTATGAGACTATGGTCTAGTGGGGATACCTAGACCACTAAGTCTTCCTAGGCCTCTTCATCAAGAGGTGGGGGACATTACAGTCTCCCCTGATAGAACTTGCTTGTCCTCAACAAATTCCAAACCTGTTTCTTGTACCACTTGCTCCCTCTCCGACGTGACATCCTAAATGGGTAGGTCCTTCCATTTGATCAAATATTTCTTGATGCTTCTCTTGCAGATTTTCTTCTCATGAGCCTCCAATATCTCCTTGGGTATAAGAAACAACTACCCCTCTTCATCTAGAGGTGGTAGCATTTCCCGTGGAGTGATATGTTGGCCGATGGCCCTCTTCAAGCATGACACATGGAAGACATTATGTATCCTGCTACCTTGTGGGAGCTACATATCATAAGCTATGACCCCTACTCTCCTGTTGATCCTGTAGGGCCCAAAGAAACATGGTTGGAGTTTTTCTGCTCCACTTCTTTTTATAGAATATTTCCTGTATAGTTGGAGACTCAAGCAGACTAAGTCACCAACCTCAAAGGTGCGTTCAACCCTATTCTTGTTTGCTTGGACCTTCTACTGGTTCTATGCCCTATGTAATGATCCTTCAGTTCCTTGAGGATATCCTGACTCTGCTATAACCAATCATGTACCATTGAGGCCCTGTTGTCACCAAAGGAAATCTCTACGAAAGAGAGTGGGTCATAACTATACAACATCCTGAATGGGGTCATACCTATGGATATGTGATGGGTGGTGTTGTAGTAGTATTCCCCCAAATGAAGCCATCTAACCCATGCTTTCTGCTGCCCAGCTACATAATTCCTAAGATATCCTTGCACCCATTTGTTGACTATCTCAGTCTGTCTGTCCTTCTGAGGATGATATCTAGTACTAGGAGTCAAGTTCGTACCAACTAGCCTGAATAATTCCTTCCTGAATGTACTCATGAATCTGTTATCCCTGTCACTGACAATGGTATTGGGTAGGCCATGTAGTCTGAAGATCTCCCTAAAGAATAATTCAACCACCTGTGCTTCAATGAAGTCTGTAGCAATGGAGAAGAAGTGTGCAAACTTCGTAACCTGTCCACCACTATGAAAATGCAGTCTTTCCCCTACACCTTTGGCAACCCTGTGATGAAATCCATGGATATACTTTCTCACTTGTGCTCTGGGATGGGTAGGGGTTACAGTAGTCCTGTCAATTGAGTGTGCTCATCCTTATTTTCCTGGCAAGTAGTACACTCCTTGACACACATCATCACATCCTCCTTGAGGCCCTTCCATGAGAACCTCTCCCTCACCTACCTGTACATATTACCAATCCCTTGGTGACCTACCATTGGTGAGTCATGACATGCCTGCAACACTTTGTCCTTGAAGGCCGATTCAAGAACCAAAAAGATTAATCCCTTATAATAGATGAGGCCATAAATGATCCTAAAGTTATAATTTTGTATTTGTCTGCCCATTACCTGACAAGCGAAATGATTCTCTGAATATTCCATCACCAAGTGGTCCTTCCAATCAACAGACACATCTATCATGGCATAAATAGATGGCCTTATGGACAATTCATCATCCACCATGTTGTTCTTCCCTTTGAAAAATTCAATGTCAAAGTCAAATGCATGTATTCTAATTACCCATTTATGCTACCTTTTATTTAATTCCTTCTTCTCCAAAAGGTACTTACGATTGTTATGATTTGATTTCACCACAAACCGTGCACCTAATAGGTATTGTCTAAATTTGGCCAGAGCATGCATGATGGCCAACATCTCTTTTTCATAAATGTTGTAATGTAATTGAGGTCCTATGAGTTTTCGACTCTCATAGGAAAGAGGGTGTCTATTTTGCATTAGTATGGCCTTGATACCTTCTTCTGAGGCATCACACTCCAAGGTGAAAGGTTGGTCAAAATCTGGTAGGGCTAAGACTGGGAATGTTCTCACCATTGTTTTCATCTTGTCGAATGTAAATTGGGCCTCCTCACTGCATTTGAAAGATCCTTTCTTGGTCAAATCAGTCAAGGGTGCACAAAACTGAGAGAACCCCTTGAAAAACTTCTTGTAGTAAGTGCACATGCCTAGAAATCCCCTTAATTTTGTAAGGGTCTTAGGTGTAGGCCACTCCATTATGGATTGAATTTTCTCCTGATGTACCTGTACCCCCTTTGCTCTGATGATGTGACCCAAGTAAAGAACCTCTGTCATTCCAAACTCACATTTGGACTCCTTAGCATACAATGACTACTTCTCCATGATAGACAAGATTTGGTCCACATGTTGAAGGTGTTCCTACCATGTCTTGCTATAAATGAGAAAATCATGAAAAAATACCAAGAGATGCTTCCTCAACTGTTTGTTGAAGACATGGTTCATACAAGATTGGAACGTGGCTGGGGCATTGGTTAACTTGAAGGGAATCACTAAGAACTCATAGTGACCATAATGACACCTGGAAAAAGTTTTTGGGATGTCCTCCACCTTCATCTTGATTTTATGGTAGCCAGAACGTAGGTCAATTTTTGTGAAATATATAGCCCCATGCAATTCGTCTAGTAGCTCATCAATCCTTGGTATATGATAACTTTTTTGGATTGTTTTCTGATTTAATTCCTAGACGTCAATGAACATGCACATGGTTCCATCATTTTCTTGACCAACACCACTAAAGAATAAAAAGGGATGGAACTCAGCCTCATGTACCCCATGTCCAAGACATATTTTATTGCCTTCTCTATCTCATCTTTATACTTCGTTGGATGCATGTATGGTGTGGTGATGACTAGTTTTGCTCGTCCCTCCAACTCAATGATGTGCTCAAACCCCTTATCTTGTGGCACACCTGGTGGGATAGGTCCAAACACTTTGTTGTGTTTGTCAATGAT
This sequence comes from Picea engelmannii, assembly GCA_009831015.1. Classification (NCBI taxonomy): domain Eukaryota; kingdom Viridiplantae; phylum Streptophyta; class Pinopsida; order Pinales; family Pinaceae; genus Picea; species Picea engelmannii. The sequence goes on from ML778418.1 coordinate 1,880,140, forward strand.
TTCTTGGATTTATAGTGTGTAATGAATCTTTCCCTGCTCATCCACACGTGCCGAATTTTTTCATTCAGTTGTATATATTATCTCTTCTCTCCTGAAGATGGCCTCCATTCTCTTGGTTGTAACTACCTTGGCTAAGTTACCTGTCATGCTTCGGAGCACTACCTTTCATCCACCCTCTTCTGTGAAAGACATATCCATGGTCTTGTAGTTGGTGGTGATATGCCCCAATGTATTGAGCCACTGAACTCCAAGGATTATGTTGGTATCCGGAAGGCCCATAACATAGACATCCTATACCAACTCATGCCTACCCAATGTAAGGTTCATGCCTAGAATGTACCTATCACAAGGCATGGTGCTCCCACCTACTACCTCCACCTTGAACCCTTCAAATTCAACCATGGGTATATGCCTCCTCTGTATCAATGTTGAGTCAATGAAGTTGTGATAATCTCCCCCATCAATTAATACTGACACATTTTTCCCCTGCAAGACTCCTCTCATCCTAAAAGTGTTATACTTGGGCACTCTATTGATGGATGCCAAGGTAGAATTCTCCTCAACCATACTGCCATGACCTGTGGTCTCCTCCTTTTCCATCTCTGTGGTGTCTGCCTCCATGTTCTGGATATGGCTGAAATCCTCCTCCTCCTCATTGTCTAAAGTTACCTCTATGTAGTGCACTTGGCCATGGCCCATGCATTTTTGTGATGGCTTCCATGACTCTTTGCAAGTGTAGCAAAGTTGCTTCCTCCTCAATTACCTTCTAGTGTTCTCATCCAACCTGCCTCTTCCCCTGTCAAACCCCCTTGGGTCACATCCTCTTGAGTTCATTAGAGGTCTCTGATCTCTTCCTCTTGTGTTAAGAGGTAGTCTAGGTAAAAATTTCGGCTTGGCAGTTGGTCCTAGTTCTCTCGTTCTCCAAATAGAATCCTGTAGGTTGGTAGGCTTAAAATTATTTACCTAGCCCTTCAAGGGTTCCATCATCCACTTAGTGAAGAGAATCATGCGTCTAGTCTGTGATATGTCATGCACCATGACCACTAGCCTCTGGAATTCCTCAATGTACACCTCTGGTGCTCCTGTCTGTCTAAGCTGTGTGAGCTCCCAGAAATGTATCTCCAGATCCCCGTGATCAAATATGTCCATGAGTCTATGAGTGAATTATGTGTATGCCACTATCTAATTGTTTCCTAGTGTGGTCAGTCCATGATACCATGAATCGTGAGCTTTTCCATCCAAGTACATTGTGGCAAACTTGATGGCTTCCATCTCCCTCATCGGATTAAGATGCAGATAAGTGTCAAGCTTCTCTACCCATGCATGTGTTGTCATCTTGGTTGTACCATCGACGTAGGTAATATCCATATTCCCTACTCTACGTTTAAACTCATAATTGCTCATGTATTTCAACCTAGGCTTGTTTCTGAATTTGAGTTAATAGTATTGATCCAGGGACATCTGCCTCTGAATCATCATATTCAAATCATTGTACTCCCTGGTACACTGTTCCATCTGCTCAACAAAGTCATCCACTTATTCATGTTGTTCCTGCCCATATGTGAATGTGGGTAAGTATGGTCTAGGGGTAGCTCTGCTAGCCATCTGTCCATGTGGAGTGCTCCCTCCAGGGCTTCCCTCGAACTGATGATAAGGAACATGTTCTTGATTATACCTATTTCCACCGTGTGATCCAGACCATGATCCCTATTCTCATACGTGTCTGGACCTTTCCCCTTGTGAGTCATATGCATCAATAGCTCGACTATCCTTGATTGGTTCTCATCCACCTTCCTTAGGTTCTCATCTAACTTCTTCAAGGTCTCAGTGATTTCAGATTTTTCTTTGCGGTTTGCATCATAGTTCTCATGCAAGTGGATGACTAGGTTACTTTATGTTTGGTTTATGGATTTATTGAATTATTTTTCTAAGAAATCCAATCCCTGGGCCTCACTGTCATCACCCGAACCCTCCATATCGGCCTCTATTTCATTTGCCTGTTTCTTCCGTCAGCCCATATAGATACCACTGTACCTCTACAGGCGCTAATCCTCATAGGATGGGAGGATCATATCTCTAATACCACTGTAATATTCCCAAGCCAATTTTTTGCTTGGAAACACTAACTAACCCTTGATTTAACTGTTTTTTGTTTGTGTATGTAGGTTGGCCACTAATATTTCAGCCTTACAGTTTATTTCAGTTATTCAGTCATAGTTTATTCAAGATGCATTCAATGCATATAGATCTCAACAATACACAAGATATGGAACCACAAACAAAGATCTGATCTTTTATTATGAGAAAGCAAGCACCTGGTACAATATGGAAGCAGATATGGAATAACTTCAGATGGTTTCAAGACAAAGATATGAGCTACTACAAAAATCTATCGAAAGTGAAGATAAGCCTCCCAAAGGCTGAAATGTAAGATGAATGCTCGAATAGAAAATATAGGGTTTAGCCTAACCCTCAAGTTGCTGGTATGTCCCGCTGAAGACTATGAACACCAAGGGTTTGACCCTCCTGAAGAATAAGACTTCCAAATGCCACCAAACTTTACCAAGAGATAGATCAGGGCAAGCATAACCTTTTCCTGAAGTATGAAAACCAAATATTGATTTCTCCTCCTCCAACTGCTAAAACCCTAAACTAGTACGACCCTCCTGAAACCCTAAGTATGATCAACAATTCAGCCTAGATGAATGAGGCCTATGAATCACTAGAAACTCTCTAGGATGATATATCTTGCAGTCACAAACCCCCATGAGAAGTTTCAAGATCAGATATGAGGTAGAGCCTCCTAGATCTAAGAATCATTGAATCACCAAGATGCCCTCTCTCCTCCAAAGCCATCCCAACCTGAAAATAATGATCTGGATGTAGTAACTCCTCAAGAAATAATCCAAACTGATGAGAAAGTTCCTGTAAGAAAAACCCTAATGTTGGAATCTCTCAAAGCCCTCTCAATAACCTGGATTGAATTGTTCCTCAATCAATGATGTGCCACTGCTAGAAAATCCTGAATAGTACGGCACTGTTGTTCTCTTGAATGGATGAAGGAACCTGTGATGAGTGTAGAATGGTGTGGGTGGAGTATTTCATCCTCGAGACCAATATTGGAACAAGTGAGTGAGATCTTTCACCATTGAGTTTCTGTCTAGGGTTTGTAAACTCAAAAACCTCAAAACTATGTTCTCAAGAGCTCAACAAGCAAATACCAAAATATCCAAGATGATTCAATGGTGCACCCTAGCCTTTCCTTTATACTTATTTTATGTTTCCCTGTTGAGTTATTTTAACCCCTTGGTTTAACCCTAACTCAACCTCCAACGCTCTAATTCTTCATTGAGTTACCTTTTTCTTCTTTTTCCCTTTTTTCCTAAGTCAACTTCAAAATATAACATTAGTTTGGGTGGCTTTTACCCATGTTGTATGAGACTATGGTATAGTGGGGATACCTAGACCACTAAGTCTTCCCAGGCCTCTTCATCAAGAGTTGGGTGAAATTATAGTCTCCCTTGCTAGAACTTTCTTTTCCTCGAGAAATTCCAAACCTCTTTCTTGTACCACCTACTCACTCTCCCGCATGGCATCCTCAATGGGTAGGTCCTTCCATTTGATCAAATATTTATTGATGCTTGTCTTGTGGAGTTTCTTTTCACGAACCTCCAATATCTCCTTGGGTAGAAGAACCAATTTCCCATCTTCATCTAGAGGTGGTATCACTTCTAGTGGAGTGATATGTTGGTTGATGGCCTTCTTTAGGCATGACATGTGGAAGACATTATGTATCCTGCTACCTTGTGGGAGTTCCATCTCATAAGCTACGACCCCTACTCTCCTGCTGATCCTATAGGGCCCAAAGAAATGTGGTTGGAGTTTTTCTGCTCCACTTATTTTTATGGAAAGCTTGCTTGTATGGTTGGAACCTCATGTAGACTAGGTCACCAACCTCAAAGGTACCTTCAACCCTATGCTTGTCTGCTTGGACCTTCTACTAGTTCTGTGCCCTCTGTAAATGATCATTCAATTCCCTGAGGATATCCTTACTCTGCTATACCCAATCATGTACCATTCGGGCCCTGCTGTCACCAAAGGCAATCTCTATGAAAGAGAGTGGGTCATAATTGTAAAACTCCCTGAATGGGGTCATACCTATGGACATGTAATGGGTGGTGTTGTAGGAGTATCCCCCAAATGAAGCCATCTGACCCATGCTTTTTTCTTCCCAACTACACAATTCCTGAGATAGCCTTCCATCGATTTGTTGATTATCTCGGTCTACCCACCCGTCTGAGGATGATAGATAGTACTAGGAGTCAAGGCCATACCAACTAGCCTGAATAAATCCTGCCAGAATCTACTCATGAATGTGTTATCCCTGTCACTGATAATGGTCTTGGGTAGGTTGTGCAGTTTGAAGATCTCCCTTAAGAATAATTTGGCCACCTGTGTTGCACTAAAGTCTATAGAAATGGAGAAGAAGTGTGAAAACTTCATCAACCTATCCACCGCTATGAAAATGCAGTCTTTCCCCTATGCCTTTGGCAACCCTGTGATGAAATCCATGGATATACTTTCCCACTTGTGCTCTGGAATGGGTAGGGGTTGCAGTAGTCCTGTCGGGTGAGTGTGCTCATCCTTATTTTCCTGGCATGTAGTACACTCCTTGACATACATCATCACATCCTCCTTGAGGCCCTTCCATGAGAACCTCTCCCTCACCTGCCTGTACGTCTTACCAATCCCTTGGTGACCTACCATTGGTGAGTCATGAGATGCCTACAACACTTTGGCCTTGAAGGTCAATTTAGGAACCAAAAAGATTCATCCCTTATAATAGATGAGGCCATCAATGATCCTAAAGTTATCGTCCTGTATTTTTCCGTCCATTACGTGATAAGCGAACTGATTCTCTGAATATTCCATCACCAAGTGGTCCTTCCAATTAATAGACACATATGTCATGGAATAAATGGATGACCTTCTGGACAATGCATCATCCACCATGTTGTTCTTCCCTTTGACAAATTCAATTTCAAAGTCATAGGCATGTATTCTGCTTACTCCTTTCTGTTGCATTTTATTTAATTCCTTCTGCTCCAATAGGTACTTAAGATTGTTATGATTTGATTTCACCACAAACTGTGCACCTACCGGGTATTGTCTAAATTTGACCAGAGCATGCATGATGGCCAACATCTCTTTGTCATAAATGATGTAAAGTAACTCAGGTCCCTTGAGTTTTCGGCTCTCATAGGTAAGAGGGTGCCTATTTTGCATCAATACGGCCCCATTACCTTCTTCTGAGGCATCACACTCTAAGGTGAAAGGTTGGTTGAAATCTGGTAGGGCTAAATCTGGTAGGGCTAAGACTAGGCATGTGCTCATCACCTTTTTCATATTTTCGAATGTAAATTGGGATTCCTCACTCCATTTGAAAGCTCTTTTCTTGCTCAAATCGGTCAAGGGTACACAAATCTTAGAGAACCCCTTGAAAAACTTCCTGTAGTCAGTGCACATGCCTAGAAATCCCCTTAATTCTATAAGGGTATTAGGTTTAGGCCACTCCATTATGGCTTGAATTTTCTCCTGATGTACTTGTACCCCCTTTTCTCCGATGATGTGACCCATGTAAAGAACCTCTATCATTCCAAACTCACATTTGGACTCCTTAGCATACAATGACTTATTCTCCATGATAGACAACATTTGGTTCACATGCTGAAGGTGTTCCTCCCACGTCTTGCTATAAATGAGAAAGTCATCAAAAAATACCAAGAGATGCTTCCTCAATTGTTTGTTGAATACATGGTTCATACAAGATTGGAACGTGGATGGGGCATTGGTTAACCCGAAGGGCATCCCTAAGAACTCATAGTGACCATAATGACACCTAAAAGAAGTTTTTGGGATGTCCTCCTCCCTCATCTTGATTTGATGGTAGCAAGAACGTAGGTCAATTTTTGTGAAATCTACAGCCCCATGCAGTTCGTCCAGTAGCTCATCAATCCTTGGTATAGGATACCTTTTTTTATTTTTTTTCTTATTTAATGCCCGGAAGTCAATGAACATACATGCACATGGTTCCATCATTTTTCTTGACCAATGTCACTAAAGAAGCAAAGGGGTTGGAACTTGGCCTGATGTGTCCCATGTCCAAGAGATCTTTGATTGTCTTCTCTATCTCGTCTTTATACTTCTTTGGATGCATGTACGGTGTGGTGATGACTGTTTTTTCTCCTGCATCCAAATCAATGACGTGCTCAAACCCCCTATCTGGTGGCACACCTAGTGGGATAGGTCCAAACACTTTGTTGTGTTTTTCAATGATTTCCTAGATTTCTAGTGTGTAGTGAACCTTGCCCTGCTCATCCACACGTGCCAAAATTCTGCATTCAGCTGCATATAGTATCTCTATTCTCTTGAACATGGCCTCCATCCTCCTGGTCATAACTACCTTGTCTGAGTTACCTGTCATGCCTTGGAGCACTACCTTTCATCCACCCTCTTATATGAAAGACATCTCCATTGTATTATAGTTGGTGGTGATAGGACCCAACGTACTGAACCACTGAACTCCAAGGATTATGTTGGTATCCAGAAGGTCCATCACATAGGCATCCTGTACCAAATCATGCCTACCCAATCTAAGATTCATGCTTGGAATGTACCTGTCACAAGGCATGGTGCTCCCACCTGCTACCTCCACCTTGAACCCTTTAAATTCAACCATGGGTATATGCCTCCTCCGTAAGAATTTTGAGTCAATGAAGTTATGATAATCTCCCCAATCAATCAATACTAACACCTTTTTCCCCTACAAGAATCCTCTCATCGTAAAAGTGTTATACTTGGGAACTCCAATAATGGATGCCAAGGTGGCATTCTCATCAGCCGTACTGTCATGGCCTATGGTATCCTTATTTTCTATCGCTGTGGTGTCTGCCTCCATGTTCTACATATGGCTAAAATCCTCCTCCTCCTCATTGTCTGAAGTTACCTCTATGTAGTGCACTTGGCCACGGCCCATGCATTTGTGTGATGGGTTCCATGGATCTCTGCAAGTGTAGCAAAGTTGCTTCCTCCTCAATTACCTTTTGGTGTTCTCATCCAACCTGCCTCTTCCCCTGTCAAACCCCCTTGGGTCACATCTTCCTGAGTTCATTAAATGTCTCTGATCTCTTCCTCCTATGTTAAGAGGTGGTCTAGGCACAAATTTTGGCTCGGAAGCTGGTCCTAGGTCTCTCGTCCTCCAAATAGCATCTTGTAGGTTGGTAGGCTTAAAATCCTTTACCAAACCCTTCAAAGGTTCCATCAGTCCCTCAATGAAGAGCATCATGAGTCTGGTATGTGATACTTCCTACACCATGACCGATAGCCTCTGGATTTCCTCAATGTACACCTCTGGTGCTCCTGTCTGTCTGAGCTGTGTGAGCTCCCGAAAATGTATCTCTCGATCCCCTTGATCAAATATGTCCATGAGTCTCTGAGTGAATTTTGTGTATGCCACTATCTAATTTTGACCTAGTGTGGTCAGTCCATGATACCACCAATCATGAGATTTTCCATCCAAGTACATGGTGGAAAACTTGATGGCTTCCATCTCCCTCATGGGATTAAGTTGCAAATAAGTGTCCAACTTCTCTACCCATGCCTGTGTTGTCATATTGGTCGTATCATCAAATTAGGGAATCTCCATCTTCCTTGCTCTGCAGTCAAACTCATAATTTCTCATGTGGTTCAGCCTAGGCTTGTTTCTAAATTTGAGTTGACAGTATTGATCCAGGGACATCTACCTCCGAATCATCATATCCAAATCATTGAAATCGTTGGTACATCGTTCCATCTACTCAACAAAGGAATCCACGTTTTCATGATGTGCCTGTCCATCTGTGAATGTGGGTAAGTATGGTCTAGGGGTAGCCTGGTGATAGGGAACATGTTCTCAATTATACCTGTTTCCACCGTGTGATCCACCATGCTCCCTATTCTCATATGTCTTTGGACCTTTCCCCTTGTGATTCATCTACATCAACAACTCGACTATCCTTGACTGGTTCTCATCCCCTTTCCTTAGGTTCTCATCTACCTTCTTCAAGGTCTCAGTGATTTCATCTTGTCCTATGTGGTTTGGATCATAGTTCTCCTGCAAGTGGATGACAAGTTTACTTTATGTTTGGTTTATGGATTTATTGAATTCTTGTGCTAATAAAGCCAAGCCATGGGGCTCACTGTCATCACCCGAACCCTCCATCTCATCCTCTGTTTCACTTTCCTGTTTCTTCCATTAGCCCATATAGATACGATTGTACCTCTTCATGCACTAATCATCACAGGATGGGAGGATCAGACCTCTGATACCACTGTAATGTTCCCAAGCCAATTTTTTTCTTGGAAACACTAAGTAACCCTTTAATTAACTATTTTTTGTTTGTGTATGCAGTTTGTCCACTGATATTTCGGCCTTAGGGTTTATTTCAGTTATTTAGTCACATTTTATTCAAGATGCATTCAATACATATAGATCTCAACAATACACAAGATATGGAACCCTAAACAAAGATCTGATCATTTATTATGAGAAAGAAAGCACTTGGTACAATATGGAAGCATATATGGAATAACTTCAAATGACTTCAAGACAAGGATATAAGATGCTACAAAAATCCCACAGAAATGCAAGATAAGCCTCCCAAAGGCTGAAATGTAAGATAAACGCTCCAATACAAAATCTAGGGTTTAGCCTAACCCTCAAGCTACTGGTACGTCCTGCTAAAGACTATGAATCCCAAGGGTTTGGCCCTCCTGAAGAAGAATTCTTCCAAATTCCACCAAACTTCACCAAGAGATAGATCAGGGAAAGGGTAACCCTTTTGTGAAGTATGAATCCCAAATACTGATTTCTCCTCCTCCAACTATTGAAACCCTAAATTGGTACGACCCTCCTGAAACCCTGAATATGATCAACAATTCGACCTGGACGAATGAGGCCTCTGAATCACTAGAAACTCTCTAGCATGATAGATCGGGCACTCACGAACCCCCAGGAGAAGTTTCAAGATCAAAATATGACATTAGTTTGGTTGACTTTTCCCCATGTTGTATGAGACTATGGTCTAGTGGGGATACCCAGACCACTAAGTCTTCCCAGACCTCTTCATCAAGAGGTGGGGGACATTACAATACTGCACTTAGGGCTTGTGTGTGAATGGGGTTAAGGGTAGAGTATAGGTTATGTGTAGGATTAGAAGGAGATAGGGGCTCTAGGTGATGTTCTAGGCCTAGTTCATGGTCTAGGTCATGGTCGTGTTCATATAAGTACTTGTATAAGTAATCCATTGGAAGAATAAAGAAAAATTAACACTCACCTTCCAGTTGAGGCTACATTTCTTTGTTGCACATATCCTTTATTCATTGCGATACATGCCTCACCTGTAGATGGATAGAGAGAGAGGGAGGTAGAACTAGGGGTAAAGAGAAGGAGGCAAAGAGGGAGAGAGAGAGAGAGGAAAATAGGGAGAGAGAGAGAGAGAGAGGCAAAGAGAGAGTGAGAGTGAGACTAACAATGAGGAAAGAGAGACCGATACTAAGTGTGAGAGGAAGGGGGGATAGAGAGATATAAAGAGACAAATGGGGGGGTAGTATAGGAGAGATGGGGAGGGGG
>ML778418.1:1925335-1941199 GCA_009831015.1 Picea engelmannii
AGAAATATAGTGATGAATTCAAAGTATCTTACAAAAGAAACCTTTGTATTCAATCGATCATTGTTCAAATATTACAGTTTGAGTATCATAGACCAAAGACTCCACAACCTCTTGTATTGTAAACAAAGTTCTAAGAAGTATACAAATAATCTATATGTAACCGAAGTAATGCACGTATAGATCATAACTCAAATACCTTTTGAGGTAAGATGCTTCCTTCATCTGATTACAACAACTTGCGCAACCTGCAAAAGAAGTAAACGAGGGTTTAGTAGCTTGCTAGCATTTTAATTCTATGAAAATCAAACAATAGAATAAGCCATGGAAAAAACTTAGCTTGAGTCCTGATGAAGATTTTTGGCAGAAGGGCAGACCCAGGGTTCAATGCTACAACAATGCACCAACAAAACCCTAACTACCAGCCCTTTCGGCAACACTTGCGAAGAAGATGAAGTCTCACTCGAGGTAGACGTAGGGGTGGTTGCAGGACTCAGGTGTCTACAACCTTAGCAAGGACACATATCTGTGATTATAATACTTAATAGAGCACATAGCATCGTGAGTTCATCATTATTTAACCAATACCTACTTTGCGGATAAAATAGAGCATCACAACATTCACTAAGATCTAATGTATTTAATCACTTAGCATAAGTAAATGGATCAGATCTAGCAGATTCAAGCACTAAGCACATTCACCTATGTCATATCTAGCATCCAGAGTTATAATAAGCACAAAGCATAAACAGATCTATCTATCTATATCAAATCACTTAGAAAATAAAGGCATAAACATATCAACACATGGCACAAAGAAAAACAACATAGTATTTATGTGGTTCACCCCCGCTGGGGCTACGACCATCAACTATTCTTCTTTATTAGCTTCAATCAGTCATCTACATGCACAGAGCCACAATAATCCTACTTTGCATAAGACATGAGATTTGCGCACACCCCACCATATCCTCCTTCCCCGAGATAAGTCTAGCACAAAGCCTTTCACAATCTGTTACAACCACTTGCACTTAGCTACGCAAGTTTCTCACAATATGCACAGAGAATCTACAAACCATACTTGCACTTAGCACTTAGCTTATCTACCTTTTACTTATGTCACCCAACTACTTATTTATATTTTACAAAATAGGCCTAAACATGGGTAAACCCATGGGCCAACATCCCATGTCTGTTACATATTCCCAAATCCCAAAAAACACCCAAAAAGGGGTCAAGATCCCGTGATCTCTACTTCGTCTTGTGCTCCATCTTCAATAGGCTATAAAAGTCCCAAAATATGTCAAACTTGACCAAGGATCTCCAAAAACTTGGTCAAGGACCAACAGGCTCCCAACACTCACCTGTGACTCGTCTTGAGTCACTCTGGTTTGACTAGTTCTACCTCGAATGCCTTGAGCTTGGCTTGAGATACTTTGACTTGCTGCTTTGCTACGACCTCCTGTTCAACAAACTATTGGATAACTGCATTTTTGATAGGTCCCTCTAGACGTTGTTCAACTGTAGAGACAACCTACTCTAGCTCTGCTCCTTGGCCTTCTACCTGTGTAAACAATTGATAAGCCTTTTCTTGTACAGGTTGGAGTTTCTGAGTTTCCTCCATAAATCTGCTCTGAATAGTGTGGATCTGCTGCTGGGCAGTGTGTTGCTCTTGGGAGTGCTTCATTCTTTGTGCTTCATTCTTTCCACATCTGACAGGGGCTTCAACTGCGCCTATATCTTTTCAGCTTGATACTTCGCTTCTTGGAGCTGAAACTCCAGTGCCTTCAATTCCGGGTTCTCCATGAGTTGTTCATAGGTCTGGGCACTGTGATTGGTAAGTTTCTTGAATTCTAGGGTAAGAGCCTTTAGCCTTTCAATTGCGCTATGGGCGGTTGCTTCTCTTTGGTCTCTTACATCTTGTGGGGTCTCAGGTACAGTGCGTAGCTCCAAATCTACTATGCATTGTTGTAGCTGTTGGATGGATTTTGCGAGCTGGTTCACCTGCTATGTAACTCTGTCTTTTGCCTTCATTTCTAAGATGATCACACAACGAAGTTCTCTATTGACCACTTCTTTTACTTCAAGTTGCTCCGTGAGCAACTGTTCCTTTTCTTGTTGTATTTGTGCTTTCTCTTCATCAAACTTTGCTTGGAGAGAAAGCCTTTCCTGTTCTACAATAGTGTGTTGCTCTATGAGTACTCCTTGTACTTGTGTCAAAGCCTGGGTGACTTGCTATGTTTATTCCTGTGCTCGTCGAAGGCGAGCTTTGACTGTATCGAATAGGAAGTGTAGTTGGGTTGACTCATCTCCCAATTATGGTTCTCGCAGCGTAGTGGAGACTGCGTGACTGGACTGTAGGGCATGTTGTACCCCTCAGAGATCAGTCTCAATTCGATCATACATATCCTCTTTCTTTTCTTCTTGTTTCTTTGTTATTTCCAATGAAGCATCTTGTAGGGCTTCTATGAGGAAGTCAAAATCTTCGAAGGTGAGGACAGTCTGCATCTTGGTCATGGAGGCCTTAGATTTATTCTAAGAGGAAGGTTTCAGAGGTGAACCTTTCCTCCTTCTTCAGGGGATCAACCTCGTATCCTTGCTTCTGTTCAACTTATTTGTCATTCAACTCTTCTCCATCATCTCCTTGCTCTGGTGATATGGAATCAGTCTTCAGGGATGTGCTATCTATCTCTTAGAATTCTTCGGTCTTTTTTATTCTGCTAGGTCGAGGTGTATCCTGTACAGTTTTTGGGTTGTCGATGTCATATATTTCTGTAGCGTCTACTGGAATAAGGAGATCCACCGACTTGTCTTTAGTGATCTCCTCCAAATCCTCCTCCATCAGCTTATAGTAGGATTGAAGTTGTTTCTTGTGCTCGTCAATGCACGTTGTGATGTAAATAAAATGTCGATCCGCATTGAACTTCATCAAAGGTCAGAACCTGTGTAGAGTGTTCGGAGTCATGCGAGGCTCGGACTGTATGGTTATCTTCAGCTGATTGTAGTAGGTATGAAAAACAACATTTGAATGCCACTGTTTATTCATGTCTCTTGAATACCACAACGTATTGAACTTTGCGGCTAGTGGTTTAAAGGCTCAATGTCCGTGAAGGTCACACCTTCCAGCATCTCCCAGGAAATAAAAGCTATAAGGATCAAGAGCCAGCTGAAATGAAATTCATATCCTTGATCTTGTTCTTCTCTACAGTCGAGTTCTAACTGGTTCACCAGGTACTTCACCCAGTTCATTTGAAGGCCTTCCGCGCACTTCCCTATGAGGTCGACTACAAAACCGGTGACTTGGGTAGGTCAATTCATTCTTACTAACTTCCCTACAATCAACTGACAGGTGAGGCACACTGCTCCACTTTATATAGAAGCTGCCTTGTAGCCTCACGTTCCCTTCTCGAAATCGCCATAAGTGTCCTTGATTTTCTATGCTAGAGAACGATCCATGGATTTTCCAAGGTAAAACTCTTATGGATCAGGTCTTTTCATACTCAAGCCCATGATCTGATTGATCAACATCGAATCAATTGTTATACGGTGGTTTATCCACAAATAACTGCCATGGTAACAAGACAGTAGCAACTTGACACATGCATTCACCTCCTAGTGTCTTCCAAAGTGGGGATTCTTCATAAAGTTCAACAGGGTGGACAGTGTGAGATTCATGGTCCATGACTGGGGGATTATCTTCGAATTATTCCCCTTAGTTCTGGTCATGTAATTAGGTAATTATGTGGGGAAAGCGTGTTATAGACTTTGCGATCTTCAAGGTTGAAGTCGCTAAACTTCAATGCTGCAATCTTATCTTGGTTTTCTTGAAATACGTGGATCCCCTTCAGAAGGTAAGCAGTAACCAAGGCATACTCAAAATATCTAGGTATGTTGTCTCGATTTACTGCGCCGCTCAGAGGTGGAATATAGGAGGGTAATATAGTCAAAATCAATTTGGCATTTGCTAGATCATCCCTGTGCTTGGTTCTCTTTTCATATGATGATCGGGATGGTCTGGCTCCATGAGTAGTCAACAGAGAGGCTTGGATTCCTCTCATCGATGATGTTTGTACACTTGTAGACATCAACATGACGCTTTTAGTCATGAGGTCGATCAGAACTTCTTCAACAACTTTCTCGCCAGCACTCAACTCATCCGACATACACACTCGAGGTTGGAAATCTTCGGGTTCGGAGGGTAACTTAGACACTGGAATAAGATAGAAGGAAATAGTGCAATGACCACTTTGTAAAATCAACAAGTCCGCGAGCTCAAATTCACGATTGGAAAAAGTGTTCTCGATGCATGGAGCAATCGAATAAATAGGTAACTTGGCAACTGGTCACTTGCAAAGGGTATGAAGCCTTCATTAACTCTGTTTTGTCTGTTATGGCACAGTCCCAATGGTCATATGGTGAGATGTCTGTCCATAAATGTCTTTCTATCCATTCGGTGCATTGGTATAATGATTATAATGTCTCCAATGGCTATATTTCTTTGCCATGGCGAAGTTCCATGTGTTTTTGTTCTGATATCCCAACAAAGATCCAATTTTGAAACTTTTCCTTCTGCGAGGTTCCCTCTAGAACCTTCTGCAACTTATCGATCTTAGCTCTCTTCTTACTTAGCTTTCTAACCTTCTTCCCAGTGGGCTTCGTCTTGGTATGCCTTTTTTCATTCTGATTCTTATCTTCTTTTGGCACAGTGACTTTGTGCTGTTGAGATTCTTTTAAGGGTAACATTCTTTCTTTATCTGGGATAGATATTTTAGTCTTCTGTGGGTCCTCAAGTGTTCTTGCAACTTCGACATCTATGTTGTTGTTGTTAAATGGCTGCAATATGTTCTCATGTTCTTCAATCAAGTGTGCAATCCTTCTAGTTATGAATTCTTTTAACTCTTTCTTCTGTTGTTCTAAAACTTCCTCTTCTTCTTTCCTTCTGGTCTGATCTCTTTCAATCCAAGGATTTCCTAGTAACATGGTAAATTGTGCATTGTCCTCAATAAATTTAAAATCTCAAAATCTTCTTCTGTCGAAGCTCTATTGACAGTCATAGGTAGATTCATAAGTCTTCCACATAAGGTTATCATTTTTCCTCTGAATAATCCCATTCCTCCTAGTGAAGGAATCATAGCAGGCTTTCCTAAAAGTTCCCAAGTTCTTTTTGTCATAATATTTACCTGTGTTTCCTCATCCAGAACACAGTCAACATCGAAGTCTCCTATTCTTGCTTCAATGCATTCTATTTCTTTTAATATCTATGATAATCTGACATGTCGGTGGTCAGTCAGGGTTTCTTTCATATGTAGAAATACTTTTTCTTATTCTTTCTAGGGTTCTTCCATAATCTTAGTTTCTGGATCTTCCCTAGGGTTTTCTTGTCTCATGTTCATTTCTTCAAGCTTAGCAATCATTCTAGGACAATCCAATACTTCATGGTCCATAGCTTTGCAACAAAGACAACTTGGTCTTCTCCTAGGGAATTCCTTAGAAAGATGTCCTGGTTTTCTGCAACTGTAATAGAGGGTTAATTCTCTCTTTCTTTTAAATGATCCCCAAGCTTTCCTGTACTGCACGCTAGGATCATGGTAGCTAACCTACAAACATTTCTTTCTAGGATCCTGCATCCACTTGTTAGTCAAAAGATTCTTTATATGCATAGGTATAACATATATTTCACTATTCTTATTAGATCTACCCGTATCAAATATTCTTTCATCTATTAATGCCCTATTTTTCAAGCTAGGACAAAATCTATCAAACATACCTAGATCCATACTGTTGAAACAAAAAAATTCACTTATCTTACTTCTACAGAGCACAAAGCTTTCATATCTAGAATTTTTCAATATTCTTACCTTTATCAGAGCACAGAGCTTGCAGATCTTACATATTTTAATACAAAAATATCACTTTTACCTTTCTTAGAGCACAAAGCCTTTAGATATTACCTCTTTTCTTAATATCAGACTTCTTTTCCTGGCACAGAGCTTGTCAAACTAAGTAGAGTACTACGCACTAGAGTGATAGATCTACGCACAGAGCTTTCACAATTTCAGGTCGGATCTTTGCATAAAGATTTTTCTTTCTCAGTTCCCAACAATCACAGTTTCAGGTCTTGGCAACAGAACCATTTGTTGGCACAAGGGAAAACCCAGGGTTCAATGCTACAACAGTCCATCAACAAAACCCTAACTACTGGCCCTTTTGGTAACACCTACAAAGCAGATGAAGTCTCACCCGAGGTAGAGGCAAGGGTGGTTACAGGAATCAGGTGTCTGCAACCTTAGCTAGGACACAGATCTATGATTATAATACTTAATAGAGCACATAGCACTGTCATTTCATCATTATTTAACCAATATCTACTTCGTAGATAAAACAGAGCATCGCAACATTCACCCAGATCTAATTTATTTAAGCACTTAGCATAAGTAAATGGATCATATCTAGCAGATTCAAGCACTAAACACATTCACCCATGTCAGATCTAGCATCCAAAGTTATCATAAGAACAAAGAATAAACATATCTATCTATCTATATCAAATCAGTTAGAAAATAAAGGCATACACATATCAAAACATGGCACAAAGCAAAACAACATATTATTTACGTGGTTCACCCCCCCTAGGGCTATGTCCACCAACTATTCTTCTTTATTAGCTTCAATCATTTATCTACATGCACAGAGCCACAAAAACCCTACTCCGCATAGGATAGGAGGTCAGCGTGCACCCCACCAGATCCTCCTTCCCCGAGCTAGGTCTAGCACAAAGCCTTTCGTAGTCTGTTACAACCACTTGCACTTAGCTCTCCAAGTTTCTCACAATATGCACAGAGCATCTAAAAACCATACTTGCACTTACCACTTAGCTTATCGACCTTTTACTTATGTCACCTAACTACTTATTTATATTTTACAAAATAGGCCTAAACATGGGTAAACCCATGGGCTGACATCCCATGCCTGTTACATATTCCCAAATCCAAAAAAGGACCCAAAAAGGGGTCGAGATCCTGTGATCTCTTCTTCGTCTTGCGCTCCATCTTCGACAGGTTATTGAAGTCCCAAAATAGGTTAAACTTGACCAAGGATCTCTGAAAACTTCGTCAAGGGCCAACAAAGATCCAGATCGCCTTTTATTCCTTGTGCGACAATTTGACCATGATCTAGGAGGAGGAGGAGTGGACCTAGAACCGACTGATGGGTACCCTCTCAAAACAGAAAGGGCCCAACATTAATTTCATATATCTGTTATCACCATAACAATTCTTAGATAGAATCCAAGTCTCAGGATTTAGCGAGGAGCTAGATCGGTTTGGAAATGTGAGAAGTTTGGAGGACAGGATCACATCTAGCAAAGAAGGGCTAAATATAGCGGAGGTGTGGAAGTTGATGGGGCCCGTCGGGCCACAGATCTCAAACATCCCAGATCGATGGTCAGAAGATGTATCGGGCGAGGAAATAACACGAAGGTTAATCGATCAAGAGTGGGCTGATAAAAATACCGTGGTTTCATCTCACAGACACGTGGCGCCACCAGGAGTATATTGAGGAGAAAAGAGGTCTACCCAAAACCGTTTTGCCTCGCCCCCGATATCAAAAAGCATATATAAAAGGAGGGCCCTAGATATTATTTTATGATATTTCAAATCATTTCAATGTTTGAAAATTGGTGCAAACGCTCCATTCAAACTGAAACTCAACAGTGACCCAGACTTGTGCATTCTCCACTCATTCACAGATATTTTTCATCATGGCCATGAACCCTGTCATTTTATCCGTAATAGAGAAAGTGCCCACCTCTAAATAAGAATCCCTAATTGACAGGGACTCCGATATATTGACACATAAATAATAGTTTCACCCATTTCCGTACCCAGAGCCATTTTGTTAGATAATGTCAGGAAACGAATATCCTTCCTCGAAGCGACCCAAGCCTCCATAGTCCCTTTTGTCGTTGAAGTCACATTCCCTTTCCTAGAATTCATAAGCTGGTGTGCAGAACAATACTCACAGGAAGAAAAGGTCGTTTTGAATAAGTTGGGGTTAGAGGTCCTGTGCAGAATAGACAGCCCGTCAATTTGACATGCCCTCGGTACACCAGATTCTTCCCCTGCAATGTCTTAGCCCTTCGAGGAAGAGAAACTAATTGCAGTCTACAGAGAATGTCCCCCCGAGGTCAAAACCATATTTTTGCAGACCATTGTTAAACCCGAACATCATTTTGAGAGTCTGTCGTTGCCTATGAATGTGAGCGTCATGGTTATTGAGGTCTAGTGGGCATGTTCCATACTCAGTCATATTTTAGGTTTAGATAACGACAAATTTTTAGTAGAGGTCATGTCGAGTTTTCTGTTAACCTTTTTTAAGTCAGGGTCCAGTTAGTCATTTAGTATCAATTTTGAAGAGTTCATCGCTGATAATATGCACAAGCAGCTACTGAATTTCCAATCACTAAGGCACTTCAGGTATTACACACATTTGTTGAAAATTTTCATATAGACAAACAAGACATAGTTTCCTGGAGCTGCATTCATCTCGACTGAATGCAAAAGGATCACAATGCTCAGTTTTATAAATAAGATCATGTCCAAAATTTATAGCTTAATCTTCAGCACCAGCCTGCCAAGGGTTTTGGAAGAAATGAAAAGTTATTTGGAGCCCAATCTAGAGAACAAGGTAGGAGATTGGATGTTGTTCATACACTCTACTGTAATTTGGGTATATGGTTATCAAGGGGGACCTTATCTTTTACATTTTTTCTCGACTCCCAGATTCTTTTCCTTGGAGTTCATCAGGAAAACAATCGTCTCAGAAAGAGAACATTTTCTGAAAATGCATAAAGAATCTAACTTAAAGTTTCCTTTCATAATAGGACCCATTTTGATAAAGACTAGATCCTGCTTGCCTCAGATCCAAACCAAGCTCAAGGAGTTTGTATTCACACAGTTACAAGAGAGAAAATATGATCCACACCATGTCATATCTAAAAGAAGACTGATGAGAAAATTGGAGACTTGTGCAGAGATGGAAGTCATTTTGTAGACTGATCAGATACAACAAATAGAGTCAACCCCGCAACAAATCCAGACACATAAAACTTCTCCAATATTGATTATTAAAAGCTCCCAAGATGAGTGTTTATAGCAAAAGGAGCAGTTCGAAGGCCTTGGGCACCAATGGTCAGAAAAATGTTCTCAAGAAAATAAATATCACACAGTCTCCACAGATAGTCAACCTGGAGGAAGAAGAACCTAACAAGCAAAAGAATATAGACATGGTGGAGAGTGGGACCAAAAACGAGGAGGATAGTACAGAAATCATACCCTAGAGTGAAGAAAACTCAAGGGATTTTAGCAGCAAGAAACATGTCTTTCATAAGACACCAGGGGAAGTCTACCAATCCAAAGAATATCTAGAAAATCAATATGATGCAAAAGGGAGCTTGGCCATGAGCGAAATAAGAGATTTGATTCCCAAGGTAGAAAGGGTTTCTTAGCATAAGTCTTCCCTGTTCTCATTCAGGGATGTAGAAATAAAGACACTCAACATAGTGGTGGCAGTTGAGGATAAAGTATCTTAAATTAAATTGCATTATGAAAATATTAGTGCCTCAAATAAGGTAAAATTTCACAGAAACACCAGTGACATGTTGTATTCAGACTACCTGAGTCTGCGTTTCAGGGTTGCAAGGATGACAAATCATACACTCAAGTTGGAAGGACAATTGAGGCAAGAAAAAGCATCTAGCAGAGCCTGGAAGACTCATGTCAAAAGATTAGAATCTAAAGGCTTTCAAGAGGTAAAGCCTTATTTATATGAGAAATACAAGATGGTTCAAAGCATGAAGAAGATATTAGAGATGTATTCCACAGAGCATCCACAAGCAACAAATCTGACTACTCTAGAACAAGAAAAATAGACATTCGGTAGGAAGCACTGAATTACAAATCCAAAGTGTTGCAACTAGAAAAGGAAAAGGAGAATTGGTCACAAGGACAAGTAGAGGTATCAAACAGGGCTGCAGTTGTATCTGGCACAACAAGAGTTGATTCAAACACTGAAGATATCATCCAGGCTATGTCCCAAGTTATCCTGAAGGAAGGATAAATCAAGAGTCTTAAGGGAGATATAGAAAAGCTGCAGCAAGAAATGAAAATTAAGAATGAGAAGATGGCCCAGTTCCAAAGGGAAAATCAATAATTGTAGGAAAGAGTGGGCAAGTTGAAAATGAGGTTGAAAGGTAAAGGACTTTTGCAGGGAGCTAAACATGTAATATGGGATTCCATTGTTGTTGAGGCTGCTAAGTTCAGGGTGTACCTGAATTTCATAAATGACAAAGATAGCATGGATGTCACCGCCCGAAGAAGATGTACCATTGTGAATGAGACACTAGCGAAAAATCCCTTAGAGTGGGCCCAAAACGCTATAAATTTGATGAATTTTGTTCCCACTGCTGAACTTCAAACCATTGGGGTCAAACACAGGTTCTACACTGATCATTTGGGCCAGGAGGATCATTGCTAAGAATAATTTTCTCAAGTCAGTTTAGACCAAAGCAACACAGATGGAGCAGAGTATAAAGGAATTCAAAGATCTATTTGAGCAATTATTTATCAAAGGCCTCCCATCATTTTGGGATGGAAAAGGGAAGTTATATGACCTACAACAATACAACTCCCTCCTCGCACAATGCAGTCAGGATCATTCCAAGTTTGAAATCCTGGAGGAAAACTTGAAAGGACAGAGGCTAGTGGAATATTTGACTATAGATTTTGAGATTTTAAATCAATTTAAAATAGTAAATATGGAGCTGCTAACTATGACTTATGCTACTTGCATTGAATTGGAGATCTTGATAAAAGAAATGATGGATTACGAGATTCCTTCTGACTTACAGTGGAAAGAGATTGTGCGGCTAGGCAAGACAAAATGAAGTTTTCCAGGAACCAACAAATAGTCTCCAAATGTCACCAAATTGGCAAGTTTGACAGAAGATCAGAGAAAGATAGATGGAAAGGATGAAAATAAAATAGTCAGAAGAATCATTCGTTAGTTTATGAAATGTTTTTGTTTAATTATTGTAAATCAGTTCACATGCTAAGACTGTCAATTGAAATTATTGTAGTCAGTTTTAGAAGATGAAACGTTTCAATTCCAACCATTGTAATCGAATTGTATAAGTACTAGAAGTTCTGAATGAATTATGGTTGGCAGAAGTGCAAGGGAACCTTTTTGTTGTTTCTGAACTCAATTGTAACTTTTTGGAGCTGAATCGAATACATATGCAGAAGATTTTGAAGTCTCTATGAAAAGATTCTAACGGTGGTGATATGAGTTTTGTCTCCTTTCATTGTATGTATTTCTTGTGATTATTTGATTCCATTTGCACTGTTTTATGTTTAAATTGGATAGTTAAAAGCTCAGAATTCATCTTATGATGCTCTCGGCTTAAGAAATTTAAATTGTGTAGTTTTCTTCCTAACTAATTTAGAATTCATTTCAGTAATGCTCTGATGCAGTTACTTGTTTTCCCCTTCTTCCTACACTCTGCACAATTTCAATCTACGACTCAAATTCATTGCCTCATTTAGCCTTTATCCTCTGGAGAGTTCTACCGGCCATTCATTATTTTCATTCACTTTCATAATTTTGACTCCATAGCCCTAAGTGTCCCTGCCCTTCCTTGCCAACAACTTTATAAAAACTCCCCAAAACAAACTAAATCTATCCATTGATTTCTAAATAAATACCCAGTGACATGAGAGAGCCCTCTTTGATTTGAGCAGGTTAGTGCCCAGCTATAAAGTTGGTTGAAACATTTACCTCTGTCATTTGTCTACCAGCCAACAAAATTTACAGAGTGATAACATTCTGGCGTCGTTGCCAAGGAACAAAATTGAAAAATCTTCCCCGAGAAAAATGACTTAAATCTTTAGTTTTGATCCCTGAGAGTGACAGTGGATCAAATACCTTATTGGCTGAGATTATTTTTTCCCTAGAAATTCTGTAACCAAGAGACCAGTTGCACCAAACATTGTGAGCTAGAAATCCTGGCTCCCAAGAGAATTCACACCAGGAGAAACTCAGACCTAGAAGCTGCAATCCCTGTGTCTGATCCTGAAAAGCTTGGACATAAAAGAAAAGAAAATCCAGTAACCCCAGTGTTGCATTTAGACCGATGGCTGTCATTACCTAATAATAGAGTGACAAGCATTGAAGACCTTGAGTTTGATGTGAAATTTGAACAAGCTCTATTGAAAACTAAATCTGAATCTTATTTAAGCGAGACCATCTTTGATGAAAAAATATTCCAAGATTTGGTTTTAGCTGCATCTGCCAAGGCTATAGTGATCCCCTCTCAAAACCAACAACCACTCCAACCCCTCACAACAACCATAGCAGCTAGATTTTCTCGTCTCGTACTGCCTGCCCAACTACATGATTTACCTCAGGAGTATAACCTAAGGATAAAACTATATGATGTTGAAGGTAGCATATCAACCCAGAAACACCTAGATTGGTTTAATGATTTCATGGAATTAGAAGAAGTAAACTTTGAAGATGTAAAAATGAGACAGTTTACACAAAGTCTGGTAGGAGAACCAAGGAAGTGGTTCAGAACCCTTCCAACAGCTAGTATCGTATATTTTGGGGCCTTTGAAACCAATTTCCTTGAAAAATGGGGCGACAAGAAAAATCTCCTTCAGTTGTTGACCTAGTATAACAACATGAAGAGATCACCCGACGAAATAGTGCAAGAGTTTTCAGCTAGATTCGTGAAGGTCTATAATTTGATTCCTGCTGAGATTAACCCCCCACCCCCCCCCAAAGATGCTCAACTCAGATATGTTGATTATTTTGAAAGTGATTTTGCATTGTTATTGAGAGAACGAAGGTCTGTTACATTATATGTTATGATGACTGATGCCATAGAGGTAGAAGTTAATCTAATGGATTAGAGAAAGACAAAATCTAACTCTAGCAGGGACATGAACAAAACTCAAGAGAAGGCACAACCTTCAACCTCACAAACATCAGAAGAAAGGTTTGAAATGATGATGAGAACCATGGAGAGGATGATGGAAAGAATGGCCTTGGATAATAGGCCTAACCCCAGAGAATAGGCTGACGGTCCACCCAGAAATCCAAGGAGACCACCAATCTCACAAATCAGACAAACAAAGAAAAAAAATTAGGGGAATCAAGCAAATCAAGTAGATCAGAGAAATCAAGAGAACCAGGTAAATCAAGTGAATTAGGGGGATCAACAAATCAGGCCTCCTTTTCAAAATAGTTATGTAAATGAGAATTATGATGGATATTTTGAAGACAATATGAGTTGTTGTGATGATAAAGAAACAAAGGTGTTTTTGACTAAAGAAGAACATGACCATTTCATCGATGCAAGTGAGATATTTTTGCAAGATGAGGAGGAAAGGTTATCAGTAGAAAGGGAATATTACCAAGCGAGATTGCAGGATGCCATCATGCAATTCCAAATACAATACAATATTCAAAATTACAGAGTGTCTGAAAGAATCCCAAAGGGAAACCCCTCAAAAGGAAATCATCTAAAAGGAAACCCCACCAAAGAAGCTCAGAGTAACATACCCTCTTTAAGTCATCCAAAAAAGGATTCTGCTGCAAAGGATTATGTTGCAAGGGATTCTACTGCAAAGGGTACTGTGGAGAAAAGAAAATAGAAATAAGAACCCCATAAGAAAATATTAGAGCTGAGAAAAGAAACAGTCATCAAAGACGTGGAGAAAACTTCATCCTCCTTTAATTTTGAAAGTGAAATGGATAAAAAATTTGTACCATTCGATGAATTAATCAAGAATAGTGAATACATAAATAAGATCATCAAGATGCTTAAAATGGAACAAACTTCTAATACCCTAAACATACAATATGATCACCCTGCTATCTTATTTGGACCAAGAGTAGAAGAAAAAAATGATAATGAAGAAGTCCGCCCTTTCTATGTCATCCTGAAGTTCCATGATATAACTCTACACAATTCCATGTTAGATTCAAGAGCATCTCATAACCTAATGTCGAAGGTGGTTATGGATCAACTAGGCCTGGACATCACAAGGCCTTACAAAGACCTATTCTCTTTTTATTCTAGGAAGGTGAAGTTATCTGGTGGCATATTTGGCACAGATTCCAACAAAGAACATGGTTATGGATGTAGTAGTTTTCAACATTCCTCCCAAGTTTGGCATGTTATTATCAAGGTATTGGGTTGCAAAATTAAAGGGAACCCTCCAACTGAACATGTCATATGCCACCATCCCTGTATTTGGTCAAGACAAAAGGTTGTACAAAGAGGTTTTTATCAAATACATGGTCAGCAACAAGTCACACCTAAGTAATCACTCCATCTACTATGTGGAAATTGAGTTGGGATCTTCCATTTTCTTCAATGACCTATGTTTTGAAGAGAAAGAACCGGAAATTGATATGGCCGACAAAGAAAGATCTGATCAACAAATTGGGGAGTATTTAGAGTAGCAGGATGATGCAAAAGATCAGACATGGAATATGAGTTTCGATGGAGCTTCCTGCAGAGAGGGAGAAAGGGTTGGTGTATGGATCAATCACCCCAAAGGAGATTCAAAATTATGTTCTTATAAACTTGTTTTTGAGTGCATGAATAACATGGCCGAATATGAAGCATTAATATTGGGGTTGAAGGTTCTGAAAGAATTGGGTGCCAAAAGAATTGTTGTACATGGAGACTCTGAGCTAATTATCAATCAAATCAAAGGCATATACCAAGAAAAACATCCCATACCGAGGGCTTATAGGAACTTAGTACTAGACCTCCTTGAGAAATTCCCAGAGTATAATCATTCATCGATTCCAAGAGAAAAAAATCAAATTGTTGATGCCTTGGCTACTTCAACAACAATTTTCAAAGTTCCAATCTTCCCTGATAGAAAATACAAGGTTGAGGTCAAATATAGTCCAGTAGTACCAGATAACATTAAGTACTGGCAAGTTTTTGAAGATGACAAGAAAACATAAAGCTTCCTCAAGATGGAGAATGAATTCAAGAATTTGAACATTGATGATGAATAATGTGATGAAGAAGTAGATGCTGCTGCTTTCAAAAGGATGTGTATTTTTACAATCAGATTGCAGGCAGAGATAAAGTTAAGCTAAAGAGCAACATTATTCCCAAAGGTTTGGTCCCATTGGAGAAACTCTTTGATAATAATTATGTGGCCAGAAGCTCAAAAATTATAGTAAGTGAAGGGGATGTGGAAGATTGAAATATTAGAACTCTGGAAGATCCAAAGATCATTAAGTTGTCCAAAACACTCATCCCTGAATTCAAGGAGAAATATATCAAATTCATGAAAGAATTCCCTGATGTTTTTGCCTGGAGCTATGATGATTTCAAATTTTATGACACCAGTATAATTCAGCATGTCATTCCAATCAAAGAAGATCATAAACCTTTCAAATAGAAATTAAGAAGGATAAATCATTTACTGTTTCCTTTGATTGAGAAAGAAGTGAAGAAGTTATTTGAAGCCAAAATCATAGTTTCCATGAGATTTTCTAAATGGGTGGCAAATTTGGTGCTAGTCAGAAAAAAGAGTGGAGAAATCAGGTTGTGTGTGGATTTCAGAAATCTGAACAAAGTATCTCTAAAGGACAACTACCCACTGCCTAAGATGGATCACATTTTATAGAAGGTGGTGGGTTCTCAGAAAATCTCAATGTTAGATGGATTCTCTGGATACAATCAGATTATGGTGCACCCTGATGATCAGGACAATACGACATTTACCACACCATGGGGAACATTCATGTATGCCAAGATTCCTTTTGGGATTATGAATG
>ML778419.1:0-17704 GCA_009831015.1 Picea engelmannii
AGTGCTAGTACCAATGTCATAAGGACAAACATGTTTTTTAGATCTCCTATTGTTACATATATTATTTTGAAGAATGTTTCCTTAGCTCATATCAATAACGATGGATGGTATACTATTGATGAAATCTTCAAAGATGTATGTGGGATCTTTTAGGGTTTCCAGGTGAAGAAGTTTTGTTTGCAAGACAACTTACTCCACCATTTGAGTAAACCTCGTTTTCCTTCCTACAGGGAAGTGCATGTAACTAAAGAATATTTTGTTTCATTTGTACTTGGGCATTTGGGAATTGTAATGTATTTACAGGGATGGCATTTTCCTCGAAGGAAAATATTTGTAACCACTATTATAAAGGAATGTGTGTTGTACTTTTGTAAGACCATTATTGAAAAGCTAGGGTTGTACACACCACTTCTTATTTCCTCCTATCATTGGCAAATTTTTTCAGTTTATTTTGTAAGGGGATTACCCATGTCTAGTATGAGTCATGTCTACTTAGGTGTAGTAGTGGATAGGTTGTGTGATAAGAAGGTTTCTCTTTTTTTATCCCAGTATGTAAGGGTCCATTTTGGGTTGTCCACATTCATTATCTTCGGTCGAGAGTCTCAATTGTTAGGAGAATATTGGAAAAATTTGTGCCATCTCGTGGACACCATGATGGGGAGGAGCATTACTTTCCATCCATAGGCTGACAAACAAACAGAGGTGGTAAACAATACGATGGTCAAGTTGCTTCAACGATATTGTAGCCAGCATCCTAAGTCATGGGATGTTGAGTTACTGTATGTCTAGCCTATGTATAATCAAGTCATGTATTCTTTCACTCAGTATTCACCAGTTGATACTTATCTTGGGTATTTACCTAATATCCTCTTAGACTTGTTGTATGGGAAAGATGTTAGGGAGAGAGATGTAGCCCGCAAGTTCATTCAGAGGATTCAGCAGGTCATCCAAGCAGTCAAGGAGCGGATGGAGGAATATTTCATCCTAGATAGAATACTGAGGACTTCATGTAGGAATGGCATTACTTATATTTGAGTACACCTAAAGGGTACATAGTCCAATAAGGCATGGTGGATCGAGAAGGAAAGAGTGAGGGATAAATTCCCTCACTTACCTATTGATTGATGAAAGCCTTTGGTGGTCCAAAAAACTCTCAGTGGGAAGGTGTGATCCAAAAACAATATAGATAAGGCTAATAACAACAATGAACTCTCAAAGGAAACTCAGAATGCTTAGAATGGCTCCAGCAGACAGAGAAAGGGAAAAAATTCAAAGTTCCCAAAACTCAGTAAAAATGGCATGCTCGTGAAGAGTGTGTCGTAAGATTTCTAACGATGCAAATGTCTCATCAAACGGAGTTACAGATTGAAAGATATTTGCGGTCAAAGTTTTGGTCAAACAGGGGAAGTCAATAAGGGCCACATCACCATCTATACTGCTAACGTCATCATGATGTCATAAGCTCACATGGAAAGATGACATCAACATGACAAATGTTGACATCAGCTTGCCACGTGGAAGCACTAGAGGTTGCACTAGAGGATTTTCAGGGCTCCATTTGGACCAGTAGAAATGTGTCATGTGGCACCCCCAGGTGACACCACGTGTCATGTACGGAATTGACATGGAGGTGAAATCAGCATGACTGGGTAGCCAGGTGGTCTAATCCAAGGATGTCATGTGGCCCAATCAGAGGGTGCCACATGGCACCCCTGAAATGCCCAATGAGGACCCTTGACCAAAAACAAAAAACAATATATAAAATGAACCCCTGCCAAATCTGGGGAGGTCCCGCCATATCTGGCGCATCCACCAAGTCTAGAATCTGACCATCCAATATAGCGGAGGTTATAACCAACACCCAAAAGGGGAGGCCCATGGGTTTGACCCTGGGACCTCCCCCACATGTAATGCCTTAACATTAACGTCGACAACCAACTCGCCCAACGGTTCTGTTGGTAAATCCGTCTTCCAAGGTGTTATTTAAGCCAAGTATCTACCCAGCCAGAAAGAGGGAGGAACGAACTGTACAACTATGGGCTTGATGTTTGAGGCAAGGAATGTCATTATTGCAGGTTGCAGAGGGCACAGAAACCAAGACAGAATTCTTCTTGGGCCTGGGAGTGCCAAAGTCAGATCGAGGCATGGAGACAGTCGTTTTTGGGTAATTTGATGCCATGAATTCAGTGGTGTTGTCTCTTTTTGGATCTGAGCATTATTTCTGCAGCTTGATTTCAGAATAAGGTATACTTATGTATTTTTCCAAATTCTTTTGTTGAGTTAATGAAAGAGTCTACCCATTTGAGAGAGGGACCCAAAGACGTAGTCCACCAAGGATGAATTATGTTATCAAGTTTTTTTGTTCAAATCTGATGCTTATGTCTCTTCATTTTGAGTTTTCCCTTGTTAATGGTGCACTTTAATTTATGCTCATTTAATGCAATTCTCTATAAGTCACGATGAAAAGATCTCGGATCAATATACAAACCCAATTTGTTGTTATTTGGTTTGGTAGTGGCACACATCACACATCCTTTTACATATTTGGACACACTGCATACATCTGAAACCAATAACAATAGTGTTGTAACTAAGTTATTGTTTTTCCTACACCAAAATGACCTGAAATGAGAGAAATATGTGCTTCTCCAGTTACATGCTCTCTTTCATCTCATGGAATACACAATTTACCAAGATGATATAGAAATTTTTCATGTACATGATAATCAAATTCTTCCACTTTAGTACCATGGGTTAGTGTTTCATAAACGTCCTTAAAATACTCATCTCTAGCATATTGTCCAATGTAACATTCATGAGCTAATGAACTATGCTATAAAACAATGGATGCATTAACACTCTAAACCAAAGAATAAAATTATTTTTCCTAAGTAGGATAATTTCTTACTACACTAGTGAAGGTCTCGGAATGGTAACAAATTGGTTTCCTTATGTGTATTAACACTACTCCCATGGTGTAATCACTTGCATTTGTTTCAATCTCAAAGGGTTGTTGTAAATCTAGCAATGCTAGAACTAGGGTTGTATTGATCTTTTATTTCAAGGTCTCAAAGGATTTTTTTTGTTTACCTCCCCCTTAAATACCTTATTAGTACTTTTCAAATAATGTAAAGGATATGCAATAAACAAAAATTTATCAATGAACTTCCTCCAGTATTAAATTTCCCCTAGGAAGCTCCTAATTGTTGTTACATTATTAGGCTCAGGCCATTTCATAATGGATTCAACTTTAGAAGGATCAATTTTCAATTCACCACCCCCTACAATATATCCCAAATAAACTAAATATGTTTTCCCAAATTCACATTGTGACATCTTTAGGCACAATTTCTCCTTTTTCAAAATATCTAGGAATTTCCTATCATGCTTTACATGATCTTCCCAACTTTCACTAAAATCAATATATCATTTAAGTATACTATCACAAAATCATATATGAATGGCATAAATACATCATTCATAACCTTCGTTAAAGTAGTGAGAGCATTACACATCCCAAGGGCATAACCAACCAGTCAAATAAACCTCATTTTTTTTTAAGCATTTTTCCAAATATCATCTTCAAAAATCATTATTTGATGATAACCACATATTAAGTCTAACTTAGTGAAATAAGTTGCATTTTTCAATTTATCCAATAAATCATAAATAAGAGGAAGAGGGTAATGATTCTTCACCATACTTTTGTTCATTGCCCGGAAATCCACACACAATCTCCATTTACCATCTTTATTTGGTACAAACATAATGGGTGATCCACATGGATAAATACTTGGTTGGATGACTCATTTCTTGAGCAACTCCTGAACTTGCTTCTTTATTTGTTCATTCTCAAGCACTTATAACCTATAGATGCCAATGTTAGGAAGATGTGCATCTTGTTGCAATTGAATCTCATGTTGTATCTCTCTCAGAGGTAATCCTTGTGGTTCCTAAAACACTTCATCATACTTAGAAATAATATTAACTAATTCATGTTTATATTTGGGATCAAATCCTTTGAAATATTTGTATTTATCATCATTCTTATCTTTTACAATCATGAATACAAAATTCTTGCTTGCATTTACAATCGTTTTCATTTGTCCTATAGCAACAAGAGACAAGATAGTATTCACATGATGGGCTCTTAAAATATATTGAATCACATCCTTTGTAAGATTATATTTGTTCTCTTCCTTGTAGAAGATATCGTTCTTGTCATACAAATATGGACTTCCCAAAACAATTCTACAATTATCAAGTGGTACAACATCTAATTCTACCTCATATATGAACTTAAAGGTGATTACAAATCTCAGCTTACATTGTTTAGATACTTTCAACTTAGCATCTTCACATACTCATCCTAAAGGATGTGATTTTGGATGAGGTTTAGTTTCAAGTCCCAATGTCTTGACAGTTTCATTAGAAATGAGATTAACTTGCAAACCACTATCAAAGAGTGTATCAATATTATTATGTTTTGAGATGACTCTAATACGGAATAGCTCACTTATTTTCCTTTCATCATGCATAGTTTCATATTTTAAATAATGGGTATTAGCACTAGAACCAATAGAATAATATGTACCTTATATTCCCATGGCCATGATCTTGGTTTCGGCACCTGAATCCAATCCAAGAACCAAGATCATGTTGGATTGTAGTTGTATTCTTCTTATTACCCTTTTTATTTATGAATCTCTTTGGTCTTAGTTATGGATAAAGTTTCCAACACTTAGCATCATCATGTCCTAAATTTCTACAATGTGAACATGAAGGCTTCTCATATTCTTTATTCACTATGGTTGTTTGTTTCATTTTACCATTTCCTTTGTTTTTTTCTATAATTGGTTGAACTAATTTCTTTAAGAATTTTTCCTTGTCATTATTTCCCCTTTACTCAATACGAGTGGCTTGGACACAAACTTCATAAAGATTAGTTCGGTTAAACATAAGAATAGTATGTCTCAAATAACTATGTAACCTACCAATATACTTCAAAAGAGTTTCTTGCATATAAAAATGAATGCACGGTGTTAATGCCCTCTTTTTAAACTTTTGAGTATAGTCTTGCACATTTTGTCCTCTATTTTTCATTAATTTTTTCCAATCCATTATTGATTTTTTCATATAATATAAAGGATAAAATTGTTTCTTTAATGCAACTATGAATTCATATCATGAAGATATCATTTTACCTTTATTAAGGATATCTTCTTGATTCTTACTCTCCCACCATATCAGTGTCATGCCTCCCAGTGGGAGAGTAGCTAGTCGAACTTTTGCTTCTTCATACACAATTTTTTGAACCCTTCAATATACTTAAATTTGCTTGATCCAATGATCCAATTTATCGTCATTAAGCTCTCCATTATACACTGCCAAATCAAATTTCATGTCTAATTTCAACATAGGAAAATTAGAATCAACTTTATGTGGTTGTTTTTTCTACAGAATTGAAGAGGAACTTGAACTTGAAGGGGGGGATGGAGATGGAGGAGTTTGAGGAGGGTTACCACCACCTCCTTCTCCTTTACCTTGACTTGGGACTTCTTCATTCTTATTTCATTCCCGATATAATTATTCCACGATGATTTTCATTTCCATAAAGGCTTGTTGAAACATCCTTTCATATTCAGAGAGCTTTTCTTCTCTTGAATATTCCATTTCTTTCCTTTTGAATGCACATCTCAAACTAATCTTCATATTGTACTATTCAATTGAACTTTATCCCTACTTGATCTTAGACCTAGTTAGCATTAAATATCAACACTTGTGCAAATCAAAATCAGCATATGAGTTAATCCATGATCAACTTCTTTGATACCAAACTTGGTATGGAATTTAGTGCGAAAGGATTCATTTTAAACCACTAATTCATATTCTATTGACATGCTTATCAATTTCTCATAAATTACGTTTGAAATTAGATTAATTCATTAAATATGAACATTTAAAGACTGAAATTATAAAAAAAAAAGAACTGAAAATAACACAGGAAATAGTTAGAAAATTGATAACAGAGTTTACCCATATGGGTTACATCTCTGAGTTTTCTTCAAATGTTGATCTAGTCCATTAAATATTATTCAAGTACAATATTACAGTGGTTTACATCACACAATGGACTTCATTTAAAAAAAATCACTCTTTTATGTTCTCTGGGAAGATAACAAAGGCTTCTTCCTGCAATAAAATGAACTTGGGCTTGTTTATTCTCCCAATGAAGGGGCTTCTTCTCCCAAATACAATATTCTCCCCTTTGTATTATTTCCCAAATATATGGTGTAATGGATAAGGTGTTATCCTTTTTCAATGGAGTTAGGGGTTCAAACCCCTCCAAATCTTCCCTCCTTTATTTTTTTTCCTTCTTGGGAATTAAATCCCACATACCATGCACAAATAGGAACACATTGTGAAAGTTTTTAAAAATATATACAGTTCAAATATTTTTTAAATAAAATTAACCTCCACAATACTTATTGTTAGATCAAGATATGTTCCATCAATTTGAGTTTTTTTTTTTTTAAACATCAAATTGATATGACTTGGATTAACAACAATGGAAGAATGGGATAAAAAATTGGATGCCTCCAAATCTATTTTAAAAGAAATATGGGCATTGATTTTTTGCAAAGATTGAGTCCTATTGGATCAATGGAGATCCTCCTAGATCACTCCTTCCTATATTTATATGAAAGGTAAGGAAATTTGATAATACTATGAGGGCCTAAGCCCTTATAAGCAACCTACATGATCCCTTGTAGGCCACACAAGTGATATGTCCACTATAAAGAGAAATGGTGATGTCGTGCACAATAATGACTCCAAGGTGATGAATCTACATAAGACAAGTCCAACCACTCCATCACAAACTTCCACAGACTACATTTATCCCCCAAATCAATGTACTCAATTAGTTCATCTACCCCCTACAAAAACATTATCAAATCCCTAGGTGTTCGTGAGCCATCTCCAATCCTCTAGATGAGAAACCAAGCTAGTACATGTCAACTAGGACTTTAATCCATCCTCCTTATTCACAACACTCCACATCCCCTATGGATAACACTTGAAATAAATGGCTCCTCCATGAGGCCTTAATAAAGGGTGTCGACCAAACTACCAAGATATCTCCAATGCCTAAGGGAAGAACATAAAACCCACAATCAACTCATGAAGTACCTAAAACATGGTGTAAATACTTTCAAAGTAACCTAAAAATATAATACTCCCTCTTTATGAGGAAAGTGTTTACACCAACACCTATCAACTCCCTCTGGAAATCAATATGGACTACAGTCCCAAAATCAACCACTATAATCTGCAACAAAGTTATCAAGCATGCTATCACAACATATCAATCATATAGTGAATAATGGCCATTTATGTTCAATATCAAGGAATATATCCCTAGATAAAAAATAACCTACCAAATTCCATCATCCTCCAAGTCAGCATCACAAGACACAATCAACACCACATCATGAACTCTCTAGGACATCCTACAAATACAATCATATCTCCATACACGATCAAGTCAATCCCGGAATACAAATATCATGGTATAGTAATAAAAATATGCAAGGTCATCATCAACCTATCAACATGATAATCCCTCTCATGTATCTCAAATCCTCTGGTAACTTAACCAACCTAAACTAGGTCAACCCCCTCAATTTGAGAGAATTTGTAAGTAAGAGTGTCACCAAGGGAAACTTGCTCTATCTAAGAGAATATGAAATCATTCTTGGCTCCAAGTTACTCCATAATACTCCCATCAAATGCAACTCTGGAATCCATCTCAACATCCTCTAACCAACTGGAAGTCTCATGGATGGAAGAAACCAATTTTACATGACTATCATATCTCCTAGGAGGAATAATTTCTTTCACTAATGCTTTGGGAACTCATATATGCCCCTGAGCCTTTGGATCAACATTCTCCACATTCTCCTTAATTATTGAATGAGTGTCCTATGCATTTAAATATTGATCATAAATCTCCACATTCTCCCTAATTATTGAAGGAGTGTCCTATGCACTGAAATATCTCACATCCTTATCTATATGAGGTATAATCAAAGTGTATATGACCAAACTTGAACCTGAATCAATGATAACTTGTCATGCATGTTCCTTCTACAAACTAGAAGGCTATACGAGCCTTTCGTTGGAATGTAAGAGTTCCTCTGGATCAACAAGTAACCTGTAAATGTCTTCCTCACTCACCCCCCTAGCCAAAACCCTCAAACTTACCGGACTACAATCATTGATGGTGCACTACTATCCCTCAAAAGAAACTCTCCAATTTATATCTTTCATGCAAGAAATTCAAAGGAGGTTTTTCCCTAAACCCAAAACAAATAAAATATCACTCATCTCAAGAACATCATCTAAAGGAATCTAGAATGAAATGGAGCCAACTCCTCTCGCAAGGTACATGGAATCATCACCAAGCTCCACAGTCACGCCTCCCTCTTTCTCTTGAATCCTACTAAATAAAAATATTCCATATGTCAGGTGTCTTGAATCTTTATTGTCCACATACCATCCAACACTAGACACAATGTTAAAGATAAACAATAATTCACTGAAAAGGCAATCTCAAATTGAGAGGACATCTCCTCTACAACTGCTATATTCTTGGATACAACCGGATTCACACCTTTTCTTATTCAATGTATATTTCCCTACCTAGTGCCCTTGTTACCTCTCAAAGTATCATTTCTTGAGATGAATTCTTAAAGCTCAATAAAGGCCTTAGATGAACTAAGAGGGAGGCCAATGTCACCTCACCAACCCTCTTCACACTTTAGGCCGACTCTCTTTTGACACAAAGGAGGATTCTCTAGAATAATATTACTATAATTATAGACAATGGATTGCAAGATGAAATGAAGAGGAAATTCCAACAAAACAGTTTTATGTGTTTCATAAATAGAGTGTAGGAATGGACCATAGACTAGTGTATTTTTTTGGGAAAATAGAATCAAAAAAAATCTCAATGGAAGGTTGTACTATTGAGAAAAAGATTAACAATATGGATACAAAGTAGAATATTAATTAACCATTTCCTTATTTTCCCAAAATTCAAAAATTTATCAAGGGAGACTACTAATGTAGATAGACTCCAATGCCTATGAAAATTATACCTATAAATAATGGATTATAAGTGCATGCAACCAAGTATATAGAGACATGCATCAATATAGAACATCCCGATGATAAATATGATAGAAGAGGAATGGTATTATCCCATTCAATGTTTGATAACCATGATCTAAGAAGATTTCATCCAAGTGAGATAGCATTGAGATCTAGAAGATTTGCTCATCCATTAAACAATTTATTGATCCTCAATTTCATCCAATAAGTGTTTTACTATGCTACAAGGGGTCTAGCCCCAAAATACACCATACATTAAATTGAGAGAGCAAACCCTTATATAGGTTGGAGCTCAATAAAAAGGTTATTGCTTTCCTAAATCCATTAGTTCTCCAAACAATTCAATAAAACATTACATTTATAACCTCCTCAACAAATTCTTTACTAAAAGTAGAAGTGAGTTCTTGGGATCTCCTTAGAAGAAACAATAAAATAATTATAATTTTCTCTAAAGAAAATATATGATAACACAACCAACTCCTATGACAAGTCAATGATGAATAAATAATGAATTCATTTTTGTAAGTAACTCTACCCAAGATGGTTGACTATGTAATCAAGCTCTAATAACCCCCTACATGCATGAATATGTATATAAAGGGACATCCGAGATAAACTACTCCATTGATAATGCTATTTGTAAATACATAATTGTGAAGTGAGTAATATGAACTCCATCAACCAAAATAATGAGAAAGATGGCTCCATACATCTCTCATAAACAAATCAACTAATAGATCCATAATTAAAGAATATTCACCAAACATGGTCATGGCTCTATATAAAGCATTAAATCAATGAACCCATAAAATTGTCTACAAAAATGTGTGAACAAGCATGTCGTGAGACAATAAGAAGTGACTAGACCCATGTCACCAACCAAAACTCGATATATATCACGCTTTTCATGAAGAACTATGACTACATAACCAAAGGTAGATTGAAGATAAAAGGTGGCCCCATGGTATGGTACTTTCCATGTCATATGTGTGATGTCCCATACATGAAACACTCCCATAATAAGTCAAATATTCACTAATATAATACCTCAACATGTGTGCCCTCCATGGTACACTCCAATGAAAATGTGGTTCAAGGTTTTGTTGACCAAAATTTGGTCATCTATATTTTTCCACTCTTGGATTCATAAAAGCCTTGATATAAAAAGAAGATATTTTTTTTAATTTTATAAATTCACTCTGCAGCTCTCAGTCTCAACTTTTTCATGCACTTTTTGGATCAGAAATTTGTTTTTGCGTGCCTAATTTATTCAAGATCTGTTCTAAAGGTATGAATGAGAGATTATGAAGAATTTTTCTAAGTATCATGTTCTCCTCTCCATTTTCGAATTGTGAAGTACTCTCATCACTTATCTCCCTCACCTTCCTACTCCACACTTAACCATTTTTCTCTTTTCACCACTCTTCTCCATTTCCTTCATCTCCTCATCGGGTTCGAGGGTTGGCAGGCCTCCATCCCCATCAAATTTCTTATGTCACAAGCCTGATCGACTGCCTTGCTATATTATACTTAGCCTTTTTTTCAACTTCACGGATTCGTGGGTTATGTTAGCACTCTGTAAAAAAAAATTGGTTGATAGACAAACAACAAAGCTAATTGTTTCAACCAGCTTTAGAGCTGGGCACTAGCCTACTCCGCTCATAGAACGCTCTCTCGTGTCACTTGATATTTCTTTGGAAATCAGTGGCTAGATTTAGTTTGTTTTGGGTTTTTTTTATAAATTTGTTTGCCAAGAAGAGGAGGGACACTCAGGGCTATGGAGTCGAAATCTTGAAAGTGAATGAAAACAATGACTAGCTGGTAGAAATCTCCAGAGGATAAAGGCTAAACGAGGCAATGAATCTGACTTGTAAATTGTATTTAAGCAGGGTGTAAGAGGAAGGAGAAAACAAATAACTGCATCAGAGCATTACTGGAATGAATTCTGAATTAGTTAAGAAGTATTACACACAATTTAAATATCTTAAACTGAGAGCATCACAAGATGAATTCTGAGATTTTAACTATCCAATTTAAACAGAAGACAGTGTAAGTGGAATTCAAGAACACAGGAAATACATACAATGAAAGGAGACAAAACTCATATCACCATGTTGTCCCTCGACCAAGTTTTGAGAGAACATTGGTCATGTTTAACCATTTTTGGGACTTCGACGTGCTGGTCAAAGATGGAACACCCAGGAAAAGAAGAGATTGCGGGATCTTACTTGTTTTGCGAGATTTTTGGGCTTTTAGGGTTTATGTAACGGGTATGGGATGTCGGCCCATGGGTTTACCCATGTTTAGGCATTTTTGTAATGTATAAATAAGTATCTAAGTGATTGTAAGAAGTGTGTGTTAGCTATGTGCACAATCTGTTGTAAGAAGTAGATCTGGTTGGCTTCATGCAAGTATTTGTAAAGCCCTAGCTAAGTGCAAGTGATTGTAAGCAGCTTTGTGCAAACAGACTGCGTAAGGCTATGTGCCTTGACCTGATTTTGAGGAAGGTGTATCTAGTTTGTTGTGCACAGATCACCTATCCAGTGCGAAGTTAGCTCTATGGATTTGTTCCTATAAGAAGATTGAAGGAGACTAATAAAGAAGAAGAAGAGTTGGTGGACGTAGCCCCACACTGGGGTGAACCATGTATATTCTGAGTTGATGTGCTTTGTACGATGTTGTTGATGTTGTTTATGTTGTTTATGTTGTTTATATGTTAGTGTATTGGTATTTATGTATGTTAGATAGATATATAGATTCTTAGTGCTCTATTGGTGATAAATGAATGCTAGATCTGATCCAATAACTATGTGCTAAGTGATGAAAAATACTTGATCTTAGTTGTTACTGCGTTGTTCTGTATCTAGGGTTTAATCTGTGATGTGAATGGATTTATGAACTAATGCATGGTATTGGCTAAATGCTTTGTTAAGTGTTGTAATCGCATATTTGTGTCCTGGCTAGGTTGTAGACACCTGATTCCTACAACCCCCCTCCCTCTACCTCGGGTGAGACTTCATATGCTTCACAGGTGCTGTCAAAAGGGTCGATAGTTAGGGTTTTGTTTGTGAGTTGTTGAAGCATTGAACCCTGGGTCTGCCCTATGCCAAAAAATGGTTCCATTGTCGAGACCTGAAACTGTGATTGCTAGGAACTGAAGAAAAGAAAAGGCCATGTGCGTAGATCTGTTGTTGTAGTGCACAGTGTTCTACTTGACTTGAAAAATATTTGTGCTAAGAAAAAGAAGTCTGATCTGAAGAAAAGAGGTAAGATCTTAAAGCTTTGTGCTCTGGTAAAGGTAAGATAAGTGGAAATTTTTTCTTCAAAGGTATGAATCTAAGTATGTTTGATAGATTTTGTCATAGTCTGAAAACTAGGGCACAGCTAGAAGAAAGATTTGATCTGAATAAATTTGGTAGAGATAGTGAAAGATATGTTATTCCTATGCATAGAAAGAATTTTTGGACTGATAAGTGGATGCAGGAACCTAGAACGATTTTTTGCAGATTGCAGGTCCATCACTATGATCCTAGTGCAAAGTACAAGAGAGGTTGGAACTCGTTTAAAAGAAAGAGAGGATTAACACTATGTTATAATTGCAGAAGATTGGAACATATTGCTAAGGAATGCCCTAGTACAGGTCCTATTTGTCTTTGTTGTAAAGATATTGGTTACAGAATTGAGGATTTTCCTAGAATGATTGCCAAAGTTGAAAATATGAACATGGGACAAGAAAACTTTGAAGAAGGCCAAGGGGCTAAGGATATTCTAGTGAACCAGAAAGAATCACAGAATATATTATTACAGATGAAAGAAACATTGAATGATCACAGAGACATCGGTCTACCAGAGATCTTAAAAGAGAAGCAGTGCATAGAAATAAGAATAAGAGACTTCAACATAGACTATGTATTATATGAGGAAACACATGTGAATCTTATGATAGAAAGAACTTGGAAAATTTTGGGAAAGCCTGCTATGGTTCCTTCATTGGGAAGGATAGGTTTGTTTAAAGGAAAGATGATAACCCTATGTGGAAGAGTTATTGATGTACCTATGATTGCCCATGGAACATCAACTGAAGAAGAATTTGAAGTCATTAAGTTTGTTGAGAACAACACTCCTTTTGAAATTTTGTTAGGAAAGACCTGGATTGAGAAAGATCAGATCCGAAGGAAAGCAGAGGAAGAAGCCACGGAAAAGAAAAAGCAAGAATTAAGGGACTTCATGGCTAGGAAAATAGCACAACTAATAGAATAACAAGAGAATAAGTCAAAGCAATAGAGGGGCAAGATAAATAGCTATCGAAGTTGGAAGAACACAAGAAAGTTTAAAGAACATGTCCATACAGGAAAGAAGTGCATTCACCCCAGAAATAGTAAGAGAAGAGGTACTACCCTTGAAATCTTTGGAAGACCCTCAGCAGTGAAAAGTTACTATGCTAATGGAAGAAAAGAATAAGAATGGAAAGAGGAATCCAAAGACTCAAATTACAATAAAGAAGGCCAAAAATCTCAGTAAGAACAAAGAAAAATGCAGAACTTGAACCTCGCCAGAATAGAAGAACCGCGCAGAATGGGACTTCACCACGATGAAGCTGTATGACCATTGGAGGCATCTCGACCATTAGAACGACACTTCTGAACATCTAGAAACATAGTTATTACCGGAAGGATCGCCATTGGACCGTTGAGACTGCACCATAATGGATGGATTCATATTGATTAAGGCATTTTGACCCGTTGAAGGAATCTGTTACGACGTTTCTTATTTAATCCGTCGAATGTCACACCAGGACCACTTTTTGCAAACTAAGATATCTGATCTAACAAAGAATTGATCACATACCATGTTGTTTTGTCTAGACCTCATTGTCCATTCGATTACCTGGTCTATCTGTTCACCTACCCGATCCCCATGATTACAAGTGTGAATGTCAGGTGAGCATAATGTGCTAGAGAAGTCTGTAGAGGATATCTTGATTGACCTC
This sequence comes from Picea engelmannii, assembly GCA_009831015.1. Lineage (NCBI taxonomy): Eukaryota > Viridiplantae > Streptophyta > Pinopsida > Pinales > Pinaceae > Picea > Picea engelmannii. The sequence goes on from ML778419.1 coordinate 14,165, forward strand.
ATGGCTGAGAAAGTATTTTTTGTAGAAATACAGTCATCGTCGACGGGTGGATTTCAAGCACCCCCCTCGAGTGGACATCGATCTAGTCAAACCATGACTAAGAAAAGAAGAAAACACCGCGATGATCTGGCTAACATGAAGCAGATCTCGTCGGTCTTTCCTGACTACACCCAACCGTTGGCTGGTGTAGTTAGTCATGATAGTGTCCCATGTGACTTTGAGTACACACTCATCATTGTGTACCTCTCGAAGGGGATACATGCAGTTGGAACCCATTTGGGACTGATCCCAGCTCTCAAGATCAACAACTTTAACCTCGGAGACCAAAAGAACTATGTGATGCTCGCACTACATAGGTACCTAATGAAGATGACTAGGAAGAAGCCCAAGATATTTCCCCAATCATGGATTAAGGAGATTGTGCGCTACACGATCTTGAAAATAATGAAGATCCCCCACATCGGCCGACATTAGGAGGTTAACGCTTGTGTTAAACTCCTCCTATCGTGCTACCATGGCCGTTATCTTTGGTTATATAGGCGCATCATTATGGATCTGGCATTGATCCACCTGATCAATGGAATAATCATACAGTGACCATACCCTCGCTAGTTCTACCCAGGGAGGATGTCAGATCACTCCCTAGCACAACAAATAAAGGAAGCCTATGATGATGTAGAGAAGGGAAAGTGAGGCTACAAGGTAGCCTCCATTCAGGATGGTGCAGTGTGCCTTTCTTGCCAAGTGATATCTGGAAAGCTTGTCCAAAAGAACCATCTGACACAAGTCATAGGTTTGTAGTCCACCTCCCAGGGAAGTGTGTCGAAGGAATGCATATGAACTGGGCAAGTTACCTCATCAACGAGTTGGAGAAGGACTATCGCGAAGCGCAGGACCATGGATACGAATTCCACTTCAGCTAGTTACTGGTGCTAATTGCATTTATTGCTTGGCATATGACGGAAGGAGAAACATTCCCTAAAGTCGAGCCATAAGAATCGTTGTCCACGAGGTTCGCTACCTTTTGGTATATGAGCAATATGGCGAAGAAGTGGTAGTCGAATTTTGTTTTCCATACTTATTACCTACAGCTAAAGAGCACCATTGAATCCTTCCCCTAGATGACACCGAATACACTCCATTGATACAGACCACTAGCGAAGTTCCACGCAGACCAACACTTCATCTACATCACTACGCGCGGGGATGAAAGTAAGGAGGAGTTGCAGTCTTACTATAAGTTGATTGAGGAATACATGGAAGATATCACTAAGGAATGGACAACATAATTCCTTGTACCAGTGGAGGATGCAGAACTCTTTGACCCCGATATCATCGGAAGCCCATTAGTCACCCAAGTCAAACATGATGGACAAAGAATCTCAAAGAAAAAGAAGAAAAAGGATGAATTCCAAGACATAGAAAGTTATGCGAAGGACAACGCATCGGAGGAAACTATGCCTGAATCACCTGTAAGAGGAGGAGGAGACGAAGTGAACCAAGAGGAAGGAGGGGAATAAGGAGAAAAGAAGGACAAAGGTGAAGCTACACCATTGAAGGATCCCCTCACCACAGCAAAAGCATCGCGGAAGAGGAAGGTTTCCCTAAAGAAACCTTCGGCAAGGAAGAAGGCTCATGCCAACAAGCCTCAGTCGAAGAATGTGCTCACAGTGGATGACATTGATCTCATCATCACAGCTATAGAAGACGCTTCAGAAGACATATTGTAGAAAAATGGGGCAAAGAAGGAGTCAATGTATGATAGAATAGAGAAAGAGCTCAGAGACATCCAACAATCTATCCATTCGATCCATGCAGTGCCTATTGCGCCATCCTCAGCAGAAAATGTAGAATTGTGGAATGAACCCATGCAGTTGCGAAGGTTAGAAGATGTGACAGAGGTTCAACTTCATCAAGCCCAAGAGGAAAAGGAGCAGGCCAAAGATGCCTTAAAGGAAGAAAAGGAGGAGGTCCTAGAGAAACTTCGAGTTGTGCAGAAGGAGAAAAGTAAAATTTAGGCGAAGTTTGAGCACAACAATGCAAATATACAGGAAGAAAAAGACCAATTTCTCGCAGAGCAGATTGTGGTCAAAGAGGTAGTAACTAGAACACTTCGCTCTATGTAGGCCTTGGTACAGGAGGAACCAGATTCAACAAAGATGCAAGTGGGGAAGCTCACTGAGGCCATTCAGCAGCTTCAAGCAAGAGTAGCAGAATTAGAACTTCAAGCAGTGTCGAGCACTCTGCAAGAAGTGTAGGATCAGAGGGAAGAAGCTTCCAGGAGCACAATAGAAAGAATTAGGGCGTTGGCCTCAGAATGTAAAAAATTGAGTGATCAAAGTGTGTAGACCTATGAGCTCCTTGCAGAATATCCAGAACTGAGGATATTGGAAGCACATCTCCAGGAGGCAAAGCAGCAGGCATCCACCGTACAAGCACAGATGAAACTTTTGAATATAGTTGAGAAGATGAAGAGGTCACAAGAGAAGCACGCAGTCCAACAGCAGGTTACTACCATATAGAGCAACATTATGGAAGTGACATAGAGACTCCAGCCGGTGCAGGACGAAGCCTACATGCTTTTCAAAGAGATCGAGGGATAAGGCTCACAGCTGGAAAAGATGGTTGTGACAGTGGAACAATGCCTATAAGGGCCTGTCTCCGAGCAAGTACTTCAGGATTTCTATGAGTAGGAGGCTCTAGAGAAGAAGTAATCGAGGCATCTTGAGCTAAGCTCAAGGCCTTCTAAGAAGAGTTTCCCAAATCGGAGTGACTCGGGATGAGTCACAGTTGAGTGTTGGGGGTTTGTTGGCCTTCGACCAAGTTTTGAGAGAAAATTGGTCATTTTTAACCATTTTTGGGACTTCGACAAGCTAGTCGAAGATGGAGCGCCCAAGCGAAGAGGAGATCGCAAGATATCGCTTGTTTTGCAGGATTATTTTGGATTTTAGGGTTTAATTAATGGGTATGGGATGTCAGACCATGGGTTTACCCATGTTTAGGCCTTTTTGTAATTTATAAATAAGTATCCAAGTGATTGTAAGAAGTGTGTGTTGGCTATGTGCACAATATGTTGTAAGAAGTAGATCTGCTTGGCTTCATGCAAGTATTTGTAAAGCCCTAACTAAGTGCAAGTGATTGCAAGAAGCTTTGTGCAGACATACTATGTAAGGCTCTGTGCCTTGACCTAATTTTGAGGTGGGTGGATCTAGTGCACTGTGAACATATCACCTGTCCAATGCGAAGTTAGATACGTGGCTTTGTGCATGTAAGAATATTGAAGGAGACTAATAAAGAAGAAGAGTTGGTGGACGTAGCCCCACACTGGGGTGAACCATGTGTATCTTGTGTTGATGTGCTTTGTACGATGTTGTTGATATTGTTTATGTTGTTTATCTGAGTGGGCCTAATGGTTAAGAACATGTGTTTCCTCTTAAGAGGTCACATGTTCAAATCCAGAGGGGGGTAGGGTATGTATACCTTCGTAGACTTTACCAGTCAAATCGTTGGGCGGAGGGGGGTCCCTTGTCCCACAAACAA
>ML778419.1:17804-43616 GCA_009831015.1 Picea engelmannii
AAGTGTCTCTGATATTAAATTGACTTGGGAACCTAGATCAAATAATGTGTCTATCTTCGTATGTTTCGATACAACTCTTATGTGGAATAATGCACTTCTCCTTTTATCATCATCATCCGATTCATTTAAAGAAATTGAACATGCATAAAAGGAATATTTACCTTGCATTCCCATTGCTGCGATCATCTCTTCATCACCTGAATCAAAACCAAGATCATGTTGCACTGTAGCAATGGTCTTTGGCTTCCCCTTGTCTCCAAAATAATTTGGTCTTAACTCTGAATGTAGTTTCCAACAATGTTTGCTATCATGACCAGTTTTCTTGCAATGGCTGCAAGAGGATTTTCCTTCTTCCTTCTTTTCTACAACTATCCTCTTGTCCTTCCCATTTCCTTTTCTGTTGAAATGGTTTTTAGAGTGCTTGAATGGATTTTCCTCCTGTACATTCTTACCCCTTCTTTCAAGGTGAGTGGCTTGCACACAAACTTTGTCAAGACTGGCGGGGTTAAAAAATATTAAAGTATGATGACTATAACTGTGAAGTGAGCCAATATACTTCATTAATGTTTCATAGGAATCTAAAGGAATGTTTAGTGCAAGTTATTTCTTCCTAAATTCCTATGTGAAACTTTGGACTGTTTGACCTTTACTTTTCCTTAAAGTTTTCCATTCCATCATTGCTTTATGTAACTAACCTAATGGATAAAATTACTTCCTTATCGCTGATTTAAATTTTGACCATGAGGAAAGAAGATTACCACACTTACTTCTGTCTTGAAGCTTGAACTCCCACCATACAAGAGCAGTGCCTTCCAATTGAAGAGAATCCAATTGAACTTTAACCTCCTCTTCATAAATATGATGGAAATTGAAATACACTTCAACGTGTCAGATCCAATTATCTATCTTTTTAGGATTATCATATCCATTAAACATAGGTAAAGCAAATTTTACATCAATCTTTAATAATGTTTTCTTAAAAGAGGCTTTATGGCTAGAACGATGAGAATGATAAGAATGCTCAGAGGAAGAAGAACTAGAACTCGAAGGTGAAGACAAAGGCTTAGGAGGATGTCCTCCAGCCCCTTGGTTTACTGAAGAATCATCATCTACATGTGCTTCCTTTTTATTCCCTTTCTTCTTCATCCTCTTCTCATAATATCCATACATTCATTTGACCATTTTTGACATGCGATAAACGACCATGTGTAAGTTTTTCTCCTGTTCATCACGCTTGTCCTCTTCTGGCATTTTATTCCTTCTAGATGCACGACCAACTTCGGGATTGAAAGTCTTAAGAGTTCCTTCACCTTGCTTATGCTTGGCCCTATTAATCATTCACACTCAACAATTCAAGTCAAAGATGACTTCTCTGATACCAACATGATCCGATATATTTTCATCGTGATTTATAAAGAATTGCATTAAATGAGCATATATTAAAGTGCACCATTAAAGAACAGAAAAAATAAAAATGAAGAGACATAAGCATCAGATCTGAACACAAAAACTTGATAACATATTTCATCCATGGTGGACTATGTCTTCGAGTCCTGCTCTCAAATGGGTAGGCTCTTTCATTAACTCAGTAAAATAATTTGGCAAAATACATACGTATTCCTCATTCTAAAATCAAGCTACACAAATAATGCTTAGATCATAAAACAAACAACACCACTGAATTTGTGGCATCGAATTAACCAAAAATGACTGTCTCCACGCCTCGATCCGACTCTGGCACTCCCAGGCCCAAGAAGAATTTTGTCTCGATTTTTGTGCCCTCTACAACCTGCAATAATGCTAGTCCTTGCCTCAAAAATCATGCCCGTAGTTGTATTTTCCATGCCTCCCCCTTTTCGACTAGGCGGATACCTGGCTTAAATAGCACCTGAGCGGATGGATTTACCAATGGAACCATTGGGCGAGTTGGTTGTCGGTGCTAATGTTAAGGCATTACATGTGGGGGAGGTCCCGGGGTCAAACCCGCGAGCCTCCCCTTTTGGGTCTTGGTTATAATCTCTGCTTTATTGGATGACCGAATTCTAGACTTGGAGGATGCATCAGATATGGCGAGACCTCCCTAGATTTGGTGGGGGTCCGTTATATATATATTTTTTGGTTTTTTGTCATGGGCCCTCATTAGGCATTTTGGGGGTGCCACATGGTTCCCTCTGATTGGGCCATATGGAATCCTTGGATTGACCCACTTGGATGCCTAGTCATGCTGATGTCACCTCCATGCCAACTACATACATGACATGTGGTGCCTTTTGGGTGGTGCCACATGGCATCACCTGGGGGTGCCACATGGCACTTTTCTATTGGTCCAAATGGAGCCCCAAAAATCCTATTGGCAGGTGACACGTGTCAACCTCTCATGATTCCACGTGGAATGATAACATCAGGAGTCATCATGCTGACATCATCCTGCCATGTCACCTATTGATGTCATGCTATCGTCAATGATACAGATGATGATGTGGCCCATGTTGACTTGCTCTATTTGACCACAACTTTGACCGTGTATATATTGCAATCCGTAACTTCGTTTGACGAGCCATTTGTGTCGTTAGAAATATTGTGATGCACTCTTCACGATCATGCCATTTTTATTGAGTTTTGAGAATTTATTTTTTTTCCCTTTCTCTATATGCTGGAGCCATTTTGAGCATTCTGAGTTGCCTCTGTGAGTTTTGAGTTGTTCTTAGCCTTCTCTGGATCCTTTTTTGATCATATATGCCACTTCCTGTACCTTTGTGTCCATGGGAAAGTGTGTCTATGGATTTTGTAGGGGGTTTTCCTATGTCCATGAAAGGTCATTATTATCTATATGTTGTTGTGTACAAATTTAGAAAAATATGTGTTCTAGTGTTGTGTAAGAAACAAGTGATAGGAGAAGGGACTGCACATTTGTTCTTCCAACATGTTTGGGTTCATTTTGGTCTTCCCACACTCATTGTATTTGATTAATACTCCCACTTTCTTGGGGAATGTTTTTCAACTTTGTGGGGGTTAATGGACACTAAGCTTCAAAAGACATTTATTTTCATCCACAAACCGATGGAAAAACATAAGTCATTAATTGGATAATGATACACTTAATCCAAGGATATTGTAACAAGCGTCCTAAGCTTTGGGATGAACAATTGTATTATGTACAACATGTCTATAACCATTCCATACATTCTTCTACACAAAGATATATTTTTGAGACATATTTTGGATATTTTCCTAAGTCTCCTCTTGACTTCACTCTTAGGAAAGTTTCAGTTGCAAATGGACGTAATGATGCAGGAAAATATAAGAAGTTCATCCAAAATATCTAATCGGTTCTTCAAGTCGTACATGAACAGTTGGAGAAGACTCAAAACAAGTATAAGGCTGGGCATAACAAGCATCAGGTTGATCATTACTTCCAAGTTGGTGATCAAGTTTGGCTATACATTAGCAAATAATTCCTTAAAGGTGATGGTAAAAATCTCAAGCCAATTAGGTATGGTTTGTTTAAAATTTTGGAAAATATTGGTGTCAATTATTTTCGGTTGGAGTTGAATCCATATATGTAGATGTATTCCATGGTTAATATTGAAAAATTGAAACTATATGAGCCTCCTATGATCATAGATCAATGTGAGAATGTTCAAATTTATTTTGTCGATGATTTTTCTCTTGAATATGTCAATGAGTTGCGAGAATATGTTATTCTTGACAAGAGGGCAAGGACTTCGCGAAGAGGTGATTTCGAGTACCTTCATGTGGGTATAGAAGGAATGCATCCAAGTAAATAATGATGGATGGAAACTTGAAAAGTTAGGGAGATGTACCCTCACTTATTTTCTGAATAAAAATAGACTTTTGGTGGTCAAAAATATTCTTACTGGGTGATCCAGGAGGATCTAAGGAACGCTCACAGAGGTCCAAGAGGATCCAGAATGCTCACAAAGGTCCTAGGGGATCCATAAATTCCAAAAATTCAACCATATCAAATAGTCCCAAAAACAACATCATTGTGTAGATCTTTCCATGAGCTTTCCAAATGGTGTAAATGACAAGTCAAACAAAGTTCATATGCAAAAGTTATGGGAAGTCAAAGTTCAAGTCAACCATGTCAAAGTCAAAAGTCAAAGGGGTACAAAGGACATGTGTCATGTATGTACAATAACATGTGGCATGACCATACAGGTGATGTGGCCACACCCTAAGGTTCCACATGGGCTGATCGTACATGTGACTGGACAATTGAGTTGTACCTCCAAGTGGATGAATGGTTCATGGACAAGTGGAATTGGATAACCAATAACAGGCTACCACGTGGCACCCCTTATTGGCCAATATTGGTTAATGTGTATAAATTTTTTGGAGTCAACACGTTTCGACCCCATGACCTCCATACTCCACCAAAGTCTTAACATACCCGCCACAACCAACATTACATACGATGGTTCTTAACCCTTATGTGGCAATTATTTTATTTAAATTGATGTTAAGTTTCATATAGGGAGAAAGGGGCCGAGGGCTAGCCCCTAGCCCTTGGTCATTGTATATACCATACAATCTCACACCTTTAAGCGCAAGGATATTAACACTTATTGCACGAGATTTTTTATACCACATGCACTATATACTATATATATATAGTATATAGTTAACAACTATATACTATATATATTATATAGTTAACAACTATATACTATATATAGTATTTACCATGTGTTTAAAATTAAAAACATCCAATGGATGTAACCAATGTATATGCATGGAGGGGAATCAAACCCCAACCTCTGCTATTATAGCAGATGGTTTTAACCATCACACCAACACCCCTACACTTAGCGAGATTTCGCTAAGTTTAGTAAATAAGTTGAACTAATTTCGGAGGAGGTTTTGGAGGAAAAGACTATATATGGGCACACATTTCAAGGTGTGAACACATCTTGAGGACTACACATAGTTCAAGGTGCACAATTTTTGAGACATGGCATGGATCCGAAGACTGTACGAATGGTACAAAAGTATGTGCAAGTACAAGCCAAGTTTGGTGTTGCACCATAAAGCAAGCCAAATGTTACCTTGACGGAATTTCAAGTGTTTTATATCAATTCAACACATTTTTTTGCAAGCATCATGAATATGAGGTATGTTTTATGATTTTAGGTCATTTTTCATTAATAGGCATTTAATTCAATGTTTTCCGTGCCAAAGGGTGTGAAATTGAGCTAGTTTTGAAATTGGTCCTTTATAGTCAAAAGTTTCAGAATTTCGCAAGGATTTAAATAATGTAGTTATTTTCTTGTTTTGAGTAATGAAAATTAAGATCATCCATTAAATTGGCATATGTGATTCATTTTACATGTATTTTTGGTACTTGAGATGGAGAAGGCAATTTTCATTGGATTGAATGGAACTTAAAGATGAAACACAAGTATGTAATTTGAGTTCTTTTATTTTCTGTTGTGTCATCTCACTATCATTAAGCAAGTCAATATTTAGTTTATGATTTTTTGGTTCAAAGCACATCATCAGAATTATGCAAACCACCCCAATACAATCGGTAAATTATTTTGGATCAAGTTAGATACTACATGTATATATGTAAAGCAATAAGTGGTGTCCAAGGTGTAGTGCTCCGTTCACAAAAAAACTAGGGTTTTTATTAAAATAAATTTAGGGAATTAAATTTACTGCAAAGCCTTGATATTTCATCAAACACATTTTCATGGAAACACCAAATACACATAAAAATGAGAGAGAAAGAACATGGGATTTTATTATTATTATGAGAATGCTGAATACAACCATAATACCAAAATGGCTGCTATGGTAGCTACAACACACCTACAAAAGTAAAACTTGGAACAATTCCCGATCTCTCCAAATAGAAATGTCAAAGATGAAAAGTAGCATTGAAGCTCCAATGGAAACCTGGATGGATTCCCCTCTTTGTCTAACTAGGGTGGATTAGTCTCACCACCAAAGACAAACTATAATGAGAGGGTTTTTCCAAAACCCTAACGAAAACATTGGCTCATTAAGCACTCCACAAGAAATAATCTCCAAATTTGACGTCCCAAATGACTTTCTCTTCTCTCCTTTTAAAGGCTCATTGGATCTTTCTAGAAAGATCTAACTTGAACTCCTCAAAGATTCTAGAAGAGCACTTTTTAATAACGTGACTTTATGATGTTTATATTTTATTTAAGCCACTTAAACTTAAATAATAATTCATTAAATATTAGTTGTGAAATTAAATTTAGACAACATACCCAAACGATTAATTAAATATTTAAGTTTTCTAAGCTCGCCAAAAATGGGACATTACAAATCCTCTTTCCCCAATATTACTTGTCCTCAAGAAATTCTATCACAATCTAATGCTCGGTCGACTGAACTTGTCTCAAAGTGATACCTGGGTCCCATACCATCCTAGAAAATGTGAAGCATCCTTCGCTTATAGCATGAATTTGCAATTTTCTATCACAAGATTCTTCCTGATTGCCCCTGATCAACCAAGCAATCATTCACTCAATCATCTCCTCATAATCCTTCTCCTCCCAACAATCAAATCTATGTAAACCTACAATCCCATCGGTGTCGATTGCCAAGCTGTCAATAGCTGCGATCCCAAGGTCCCACACCGATATCAAAGTGATGCCACCATGCTGATGCTGCACCACTATGACCATAATCATTTGATCATCATACCCAAACTACATCTCAACATTTGTCAATACACGACTGTCCTCGATCCTGATGATAAAATAAATGACTCTATCAGGAGGCCTCCCTGGATGAAATTCCCCGAAGATCCATCGTACACCACCATGTGTCAACGAGGGCTCTTGTATACTGTTGCACACCACCATTTCCTCCTGCATCATCTGGTATCCTATATGCACTACTGAACCCAACACTATATTGATGATGACTGGACTTGTATCCCAAAGTGTGTCCATATATGTCATGTATCTTTCCACCCAATCTAAGTATATGTTCATCTCCTTATGGCTTGGTCCACAAGGAATGTACTCAACCATATCCTCCATAACTAAACCTTGATCCTATAAGGTTCTCTCCAAAGGAAAATTCTCATGATCCTTGCAGTGCCAATCAAGAGTGAAAACCAAACTATCACTCTCCTCAGGTACATGCATCTCTGACTGCTCCTCGTCTTGACTCTTCATAAGATCCTCCTCCCTCACATCATGTGTGAAACTCCCTCTCTCTTGTGTCACTGCTGCCAAAGATGATAGAGTATCTGGCATAAGTGTGGAAGAGTGTTCCAAGCCCAACTGATAACTTAACTCCTCAACCTCTCTTTCCTTGTCCTCAACAAACTTGAGAGCGAGGTCCCTGTCCATAAAAAACTACATGTAATTTGACTTCAACTATTCTAGTGCCTCCCTGATGATATGCAACTAGGAAATAGTGACTCCACATGCTATCCCACGGTGTCGCTCCTCTATCTTGGTTCTCCACACAAGCTCCTCAATGAACCTATTAGCACATGAATTTGCAGTAGCATTTTTTAGTCACTTCGCAATGCCGATGAATTAGGAGTTTTTGTAACTCCAGCTTCATCAATGACAATTTTTGTTAGCACTCAATCTATAATGATGAATTTTGTTTTAAAGTTCGCTCCAGGAAGCTCTTGCAGTGACAAGTACCAATTGGTTTGGTGTGTATTGAATTCCTCCAGAAGAAGTCGTGTTGGAAGAAAGCATGGAACAAATTTTAAATTCTTAAAGGCAGGTGGAGATCATTTCCATTGGGATATGAATGAGGAGAATTGGTAGTGAGGTATATCTCTTTTAGAGTTACTTCATAAGAATGAAAGAAATTTTTTGTGTTTTGAAGAGTTGATTACATCACATAGAAAAAACACAGAGATTCCATAGTGCCATGACGCTACAAAATCGTCTATACAGGATGTTCTGTAATTTCACTACCTAAGGCGCTACAAAATCTCCTAGCCAAACTCAACAATGGCACTACCAAATCTGCAGAGTTGTTTTAGGAGTGGCGCTACGAAATCTGCAGAGTTGTATTAGGAGTGGCGCTACGCAATTTCCTGTAGCGGTCCCTCTTACCAATTTGATCATAAAACTAAAACGACGAAGTGGGTTTCTATTAAATTTTTTGTGGAGGAATATGATATCCCTGTTGACTTGCTGACCAAATTTCAGCCTCACCTAGTTTGTAAATTGAGAGAAACAATTAAAACACCAGTGCGCTACAGAATGTGCTGCCAATTCTCTTTTTTTCATAGATGATTGGATATTCGTCATGTTGAGAGGTTTCCAACCTGTCAAGTAGAGTTGGAATGGATTCTCAAAGACCAGTTAGATGTCAAGGGACACCTTCACCTAGGTTTTATATCCATTAAATACCTCATGCAGTGACGTGGAAAAAAATTATTAATGACTTCCAACAATTTCCTGAAAATTAGCAGTTTGTTGGATTTTTGTCTCTTTGATTGTTGCCACCTATCTACAAGGCTTAGAATCCAATGGAGGAGATGGGATTTGACCTCCTAAGTATATTTGGATGCTATTTTATATTTAAGATAGGGGAGAGCTCTTAGAGAGGAGTTGGATTCATGATAAGAGAGGAGAGATCTAGAGGAGTAGTTTGGTTGCTCAATTGTAAGCCTGAGGGCCTGTTGTAATTAGCATTTCTGCCATTAGATATTCATGAAAGTTGTGATACTAGACTATTTTATCTTGTTTCCATTCTTTCTTATCATCTTTCTTGAGTAATATTTACAGATTGTGAAGATCAAAAGATGCCTTTGGTTAATGAATTCATGAGCTGCAAAGGATTTGTGGTAATTGCTTGTTAATCATAGATTATTATTCAAGCACTCTCTAATCTATATTACATAAAGGATCTTTGTTATGTGGATATTCTTCTCTTTGTTTACCTTCTACTCTTCTATCCATCTTTGCATAATCTTTTCGTCTGGTAGGAATCCTGATTTCCTGTGATCTGCAAAATGTTATGACTCCATGCCCAATGGAATGTATTTGCAACAGTATGATGTCCTTCCTTATACTCTTTTCTTGTTGATCCACCTATTCAAACTATTTTAATCCATTTACATTTCTATGTTACCAAGCTTACTCTCATTTGCAGTCTGGGAGTGAATCTTGGAGTGATAACATTTTTGAATGTTATCACTCCAATATTCACTCCCAGACTGCAAATGAGAGTAAGCATGGTAACATAGAAATGTAAATGGATTAAAATAGTTTGAATAGGTGGATCAACAAGAAAAGAGTAGAAGGAAGGACATCAGACTGTTGAAAATACATTCCATTGGGCATGGAGTCATAACATTCTACAGATCACAGGCAATCAGTCTGCCTACCAGATGAAAAGCTTATGCAAAGATGGATAGAATAATCGAAGTTAAACAAAGAGAAGAATATCCACATAACATATATCCTTTATGTAATATAAATTAGATAGTGCTTGAATAATAATCTATGATTAACAAGCAATTACCACAAATCCTTTGCAGCTCATGAATTCATTAACCAAAGGAAACTTTTGATCTTCAAAATCTGTAAATATTACTAAAGAAAGATGATAAGAAATAATGAAAACAAGATAAAAATAGTCCGGTATCACAACTTTCATGAATCTCTAATGGCAGAAATGATAATTACAATAGACCCTCAGGCTTACAATTGAGAAACTAAACTTCTCCTCTAGATATCTCCTCTCTTGGATCATGAATCCAACCCCTCTCCAAGATATCTCCCCTCTCTTAAATATAAAATAACATCCAAATATCCTTAGGAGTTCAAATCCCATCTCCTCCATTGGATTCTAAGCCTTGGTTATAGGTGGCAACAATCAAAGAGACAAAAATCCAACAAACTGCTAATTTTCAGGAAATTATTGGAAGTCATTAATAAATTGTTTCCACCTCACTGCATGAGGTATTTAATGACACTAAAACTTAGGTGCAGGTGTCCATTGACATATAAATGATCCTTAAGAATCCATTTGAACCCTCCTTGACAGGTGGAAACCTCCCAACAAGGAGAATATCCAATCAACTATGCAAAACATAGTATTGGTAGCACATTCCGTAGTGCACTGGTGTTTTAATTGTTTCTCTCAATTTACATACTGGGTTAGGATGAAATTTGGTCAGAAAGTCAATAGGGATATCATATTCCTGCACAAAAAATTGCAGAGAAACCCACTTCGTCGTTTTGGTTTTATGATCAAATTGGTAACAATAACCTCTACAGAAAATTTCGTAGCGCCACTCCTAAAACAACTCTGCAGATTCGGTAGCACCATTGCTGAGTTTGGCTAGGATATTTCATAGTGCCTTAGGTAGAGAAATTGCAGAACATATTGTATAGATGATTCTATAGTGCCATGACGCTACATAATCTTTGTGTTTTTTCTATGTGATGTAATCAATTCTTCAAAACATGAAACACTTAGTTGATTCTTGTGAAGTAACTCTGAAAGAGATATACCTCACTACCAATTCTCCTCATTCCTAGCCCAATGGAAATGATCTCCACCTGAATTTAAGAATTTAAAATTCGTTCCATGCTTTCTTCCAACACGACTTCTTCTAGAAGAATTCAATACAAACCAAACCAATTGGTACTTGTCGCTGCAGGAACTTCCTGCAACGAACTTTAAAACAAAAATCATCACTACAGATTGAGTGCTAACAAAAGTTGTCATTGATGAAGTTGGGGCTACGAAAACTACTTATTCATCGGCACTGTGAAATGAGAAAAAATGCTACTACAAATTCATTTGCTAACATTGGCTCCATGGGGGATGGCATGCTTCCTGGAAGCTGCAAAGAACTTGTAGACTAGAGGCCTTACCTATCACCTAAAATATTTGACTGGACATAAGCATGCTGTTCCATTGGGCATGGAGTCTTATACTGCTGTCAGATATATGCAACTTTATTCAACTCTGACCACACACTACTGAAAACACAATGTTGCAAACCAACTGCTCTATCTTATTATCTAAATTTCCTACTCCTACTTCTAACTGGCAGAAAAAATCTGATCATGCAATATAAAATTGCCAATATATCTATTGGCCCTCGACCAAGTTTTGAGGAATACTTGGTCATAGTTGACTGTTTGGTACTTCGACTACCTGTTGAAGACAGAGCACATAGAGAAGCGGAGATCACAGGATCTCGCCACTTTTTGTGAAACCTTTTTGGGTTTTTTTGGGAATATTGTAACGGGAAAGGGATTTCGGCCCTTGTTTAGGCCTTTTTCTATGTATAAATAGAGGTCTAGGCCATGTAAGAGGGGAGGCCCTGTCTAGTCGATGGATTAGTGCATAAGTTGGATCTATGTGATCAGAATTCTGTGTGACTGTAAGAGCTCTGTGCATGCTGTAATAAGTGCTGAGTGCACAGAGTGTGAGAAGGCTTAGTGCTTGGATCTACCCAGGGAAAGAGGATCTAGCGAGATACGCAGATCTCTTGTCCTATGCGGGGTAAGGGTCATCGAAGCTCCGTGTTATAACTGCTTGACCAAGATAATATAAATAAGACTTTGTGGACATAGCCCCAGGGTGGGGGTGAACCATGGTAACTCTGTGTATTGTGCTGATGTGTTTGTCTCTCTCTTGCTAAGTACTATGATATGTTTAGATAGATTTATTGATGCTTTGTGCTTATGAGATATGAATGCATGCTAGATATGATACATAAGATGCTAAGTGCTTAATCTATTGAGTATAACCTGTTTATCATTTCTAAGTGCTAGATCTGAGTAATTATTACGGTGCTCTGTGCTTTCTGCGAAGTGTATTAATGAATGTATGTTAGGAAATAACTGATGCTAAGTGTGTTGTAAGCAAGATAATCACAGATCTGTGTCCTAGCTAAGGTTGTAGACACCTGAGTCTTGCAACCACCCCTACCTATACCTCTGGTGAGACTTCATCTGCTTCGCATGTGTTTCTGAAAGGTTCAGTAGTTAGGGCTTTGTTGGTGCACTCTTGAGCGTTGAACCTTGGGTCTAACCCTGTGCCAACAAATGGTTCCATTGTTGGGACCTGGAACTGTGATTGTTGGGAACTGAAGAAGAAGAAGAAACTTTGTGTGAAATAAGCTATGTGCATAGATCTGTTTCCCTAGTGCGCAGTGTTTTGTTTGACCTATGAAGCCTTGTGACAAGAAAGAAAGGTCAGATCTGAAGAAGAGAGGTCAGACTTGAAGAAAAATAAGTCGGATCTATGAAGAAAGAGGTCATATTTGCAATAAAAAGGTAAGATTTGTAATCTCTGTGCTTTGATAAAGGTAAGAATAGTTAAAAGTCTTAGATATGAAAGCTTTGTGCTCTTTAGAAGTAAGATAAGTGAAATTTTTTGTTTCTAAAGCATGGATCTAGGTATGTTTGATAGATTCTATCCTAGCTTTAAAACTAGGGAATTAATAGATGAAATAAATTTTTATATGAATAGATCTGATAAGTATAGTGATAGATATGTTATGCCTATGCATAGAAATAATTTTGGGACTAACCAATGGATGCAGGATCCTAGAAATAAATTTTTGCAGGCTAACCGTTATGATCCTAGCACACAGTACATGCAAAGTTGGGGATCATTGAAGAGAAAGAGAGGATTAAATATTTGTTACAATTGCATAAGGCCCAGACATATTTCTAAGGAATTCCCTGGGTGAAGACCCAGTTGTCTTTGTTTTAAGGCTATGGACCATGAAGTATTGGATTTCCCTAGAATGATTTCTAGGCTTGAAAAGCTGAATATAGAGCAAGCAGGAGATCAAGAGACCAAGATTATAGTAGAAACCCAGAAAGAATCAGAAAATATAATGCTACAGATGAGAGATACCTTGAATGACCACTAACATGTTAGGCTATCAAATATCTTCAAGAAGAAAGAATAGATCGAAGTGAGAATAGGAGACTTCAACATTGACTATGTTTTGGATGAAGAAACATAGGTGAACATTATGACAGAAGGAACCTGGAAAGCTATAGGAATACCTGACATGACCCCTGCATTAGGAGGAATAGGGTTATTTAAAGGAAATATGGTAAACCTATGTGGAAATCTCACTCAGATATCTATGAATGCTCATGGAGCTTCGACAAAAGAAGATTTTGAGATTGTTAAGTTCGTGGAGGACAACGCCCCGTTTACTATGTTACTTGGTAAACCTTGGATTGAGAAAGATCAAGGAAGAAAACAGGAAGAAAAAAAGGACCTAGAACAACAGAGACAAGAGTTAAGAGACTTCATGACTAGAAGGATCTCACAGTTGATTGAA
The DNA here is from genome assembly GCA_009831015.1 of Picea engelmannii. Taxonomy (NCBI): domain Eukaryota; kingdom Viridiplantae; phylum Streptophyta; class Pinopsida; order Pinales; family Pinaceae; genus Picea; species Picea engelmannii. Next base: position 31,111 of record ML778419.1, read on the forward strand.
GAACAAGAGAACAAATCAATGGTTTTTGACCCCAGGAACTTGGATGACGAAGTTGACAGAATGCTAGAAGAACCACAGAGGACCAAAAAATATGTTGGACAAGTAATACCCATGGATCTGAAGAAAGAATATCAACACTGCGAAGTTACCATGCCAAGAGAAGAAAAGAATCAGAATGAAAAAAGGACGACCGAGAAGAAGCTCACTGGGAAGAAGGCTAGAAAACTCATGAAGAAGAAAGTGAAGTTGGAGAAATTACAGAACGTTCCAGAAGAAACCCTGCAGAAGGAAAACATGCAGAATTTGAGCTTCACCGAGATAGCAGAACAACAACATATGACACTTCGCCATGTTGAAGTAATATAACCATTAGAAGACAATACACCCATTCTGCTGATGGCCTGAATGGCTCGAAAGAAAGTTATGACCTGTTACCTGACCGTTAGACTATGCCATATCAGACAGATCAAGAGTTAATGGACCCTCCTATCCATTGCAAGCAGTCTGTTATATATTTACTTATTCCATCGCGCCATGCCCGAAAGACACCTTTTCCAATTGAGATCTTGAGCTCACATAATACCCGCATTGTGGAATAGTGACTACCCCGCCTTTCTCTCTAATCTATTAAGATACCTTCATCCCCTCGAAAACCTGAGAGAGTGATCCTGAGCTTACATGTTCAACGAGCTTAGCGCAATAGAAGAATCGGTGAGAGAAGTACTCGCTAGCTTAAAAATGAAAGAGTTATGTCGGAAAGAGGAATGTCCATCGGATTCCAAGCCTCGTCGTCAAGAGGAGTAGTAGCTTCTCCATCCACTGCTCAAGCTAGACCATCCCGACAGACCACCGAGAAACGTACTAAACATAAAGATGACATCACAAACACCAAACTGATCCCGAGCATCCTGCCCTCTTACATACCTCCTCTGAAAAGTGAAATCAACTGTGACAGTGTACCCTAAGATTACGACTATCCTATGATCACTGCGTACCTACCAAAGGGTGTGTGCACAGTTCACACTGAGTAGACCAAGCTCGCAACATTGAAGTTTTGCGACTTCAACCTTGGTGACCAGAAATCCTACAGTATGCTTTCCCCGCACAAGTATCTGATGATGACAAAGCGGAAGAATTCCAATATCGTCCCTCAGCAATGGACGATGAACCTCGCACAGTCCACCTTACTTAATGTAATGAATATTCCACACTTTGGCATGCACTAGGAGGTGAACGCTTGCGTAAAATTTATACTAGCGAGATACCATGGAGGATATCTCTTGTTGAACCAGTATATAACGATTGATCTGACGCTGATCAATCAGATCACTGGGCTGAGCATGCAGGGCCCTGACCCATAAGACTATTACCCTAGAAAGACCGCGGATCATGCTCTTTCATAGAAGATTAAAGAGGCCTATGAAAATGTTGAAAAAGGCGTGCGAGGTTACAAGGTAACCTCTATTGACAGTGGTGTAGTGCACCTTGCCTGTCAGATGATCGTAGGAAAGTTAGTCCGCAAGAACAGACCGACGCAAGTATTTGGGTTTGTAGTTTATCTCACAGGAAAATTCGTAGAAGGAGTCCAAATGAACTTGTCGAAGTACTTAGCAGATCAACTCGAATTGGATTGCAGAGAAGCGCAAGACCAAGGACATGAGTTCCACTTCAGCTGACTTCTCATCCTGATCGCCTTCATAGCATGGGAGATTCCAGAGGATGTCATTTTTCCTGAAACCCTACCGTTTGAACCATTGGTTGCGAAGTTCAGTACACTATGGTACACGACAGATATGAGCAGGAAATGGCAGTCGAATACCCTCTTTCACAGATACTACATCCAGTTTAAGACTGTGATACAAGACACACCTCACATTACTCTGAAAACACTCCACATATTCATACCCTTAATGAATTTTAGCGCGGACTACCACTTCATATACCTAACTCCATGCGCTGACGAGCACTAGGAACAATTGTAGTCCTATTATAAATTGATAGAAGAAGACCTTGAAGAGATCACCAAGGAATGGTTGGCATACCTCCTTGTTGCAGCAGATCCAATGGATATTTTAGATATCAGCAGCCCAGAAGCTACATAGGACACACCTGGGCCCAGTAAGACACAGAAGACAAGGAAGACAAAGAAGATAAAGGAGACGAAGAAAACTGAAGAGGTTCAAGATGTGGATAGCCACTCTGTAAGGACAGCTTCTGTCACACTATATGAAGAAGGTAACAACGAAGACCTAGAAGAATTTGAACAACAACCAGAAGATGAAGTCGAAGTTCTAAAGAAAAGAAAAGGGTCACCTTCGAAGTATTCCATTAAGAAGAAATCCAAAGCGACCTTGACCAAGATGAAGACCATGCTCAATCTAGATGACTTCAACTTTCTCCTCGCAACTTTGAATGAAGCTATAGAAGAGATCACATAAAAGCAAGAGGACAAGCAACATATGATGTACGACATAATATAAGTCGAGCTCCAAGGAGTACAGCGGGCCCTCCAGTCTAACCGCACAGTCTCCACTACACCTATGCCATAAGGAACACTCGAAGCAGGAGATGAGTCAGTTCAACTTCGCAAGATTGCCGACCTAGTCGAAGTACACCTTCAGAAAGAAGAAGAAGTAACAGTGTAGGCCACCCAGGCCCTAAAGCACTCACATGAGGAAATCATAGAGCAGTGCCAAGCTGCACATCAAGAGAAGGAGGCCATACAAGAGAATTTTAATAAAGAATGCACAAAGATCCAAAAGGAGAAGGAGCAACTTCTCGTGAAGCAAATTGGGATTGAAGAAGCAGTCAACAGAGCATTTCGCTCTGTGACTAGCTTAGAATACAAGGCAAAAGAACTCATAGAATGCCAAGTAATGAAGCTTGCTGAAGTCATTCAACAACTGCAACAAAGAGTAGTAGAACTAGAGCTCTAAGATATACCAAGTACTCCACAAGAAGAACGTGACCAACGAGAAGTGAATGCCCGAAGTACAGTAGAAAGGATTAAGGAACTCATTGAATAATGTAAGCAATTAAGTAGTAGAAGTGCACAGATACATGAGAACCTATTCGAGAACCCTAAATTGCATAAATTGGAGTCACAGCTCCAGGAGGTGAAGTAACAAGCTGAGAAGTTACAGGTACAACTGAAGGCCCTACTGACCATAGAGAAAATGAAGAGGGCCCACGAACAACACGTCGTGCAACAACATATTCATATGATCTAGAGAAAGGTCATGGAAGTGACGCAACAACTTCAACCTTTTCAGGATAGGGCATGACAACTATTCTTAGATATTGAGTTCCAAGGGACAGACCTGGAACATGTCGTGAACACAAAAAAGAAGCGCTTAGAAGGACCAATTGGTAACACACTCATTCATGAGTTTTCCGAGAAAGAAGCAGTATCAAAGAAACAAGTCATAGCAGCTCGAGCGAAGCTCGAGGCCTTCGAGGCATAGTTACCCAGAGAAGAGTGAATTGGGACGAGTCACAGGTGAGTGTTGGGGGCCTGTTGGCCCTCGACTAGGTTTTGAGGAATACTTGGTCATAGTTGACCGTTTGGTACTTCGACTGCCTATCGAAGACAGAGCGCATAATGAAGAGGAGATCACAGAATCTCACCACTTTTTGTGGAACCTTTTTGGGTTTGTTTGGGAATATTGTAATGGGAAAGGGATGTCAGTCCTTGTTTAGGCCCTTTTCTATGTATAAATAGAGGTCTAGGCCATGTAATAAAGAAGGCCCTTTCTAGTCGATGGCTTAGTGCATAAGTTGGAGCTATGTGATCAGAAGTCTATATGATTGTAAGAGCTCTGTGCATGCTGTAATAAGTGCTGAGTGCACAGAGTGTGAGAAGGCTTAATGCTTGGATCTACCCAGGGAAAGAGGATCTAGTGATCTTCACAGATCTCTTGTCCTATGTGGGGTAAGGGTCATCGAAGCTCCATGCTGTAACTTCTTGACCAAGATAATATAAAGAAGACTTTGTGGATGTAGCCCCAGGGTGGGGGTGAACCACGATAACTCTATGTATTGTGCTGATGTGTTTGTCTCTCTCTTGCTAAGTGCTCTGATATGTTTAGATAGATTTATTGATGCTTTATGCTTATGAGATATGAATGCATACTAGATATGATACATAAGATGCTAAGTGCTTAATCTATTGAGTATAACCTGTTTATCATTGCTAAGTGCTAGATCTGATTAATTACTGCAGTGCTCTGTGCTTTCTACGAAGTGTATTAGTGAATGTATGTTAGAAAATAACTGATGCTAAGTGCGCTATAAGAAATATAATCACATATCTGTGTCCCAGCTAAGGTTACGGACACCTGAGTCCTGCAACTACCCCTGCCTCTACCTCGGGTGAGACTTCATATGCTTCGTAGGTGTTGCGGAAAGGGCCGGTAGTTAGGGATTTGTTGGTGCGCTCTTGAGCGTTGAACCCTGGGTCTACCCTTGTGCCATCAATATCCAATCAAACACTAGATTTACAGAGTAGCCAATCCATTTGCAACTTAATGATTTAAAGAAAAAAAGATGAAATTCTTGCAGCATAAAGTGAGGGTAGCCAATACTTACAACTCCAATATGCTCTAATTACAATATCTCTAAAACTTTGATCTTGTGGAAAAACTATCTCCATATAAGTGGAAATTTGATCTCGAGATTCATCCGAGAACTTCAATTGTTCTGAAAAACATTGTTGATGCTGGAAAAAATCTGCTTCCTTAATCAAGCTATACTCCTCCATGTCTGCTGAAAAGAGGGCATGGAAATCATCTGGGAGTTGGCAATCAAAAGTATCAAAATCATCTTGATCTTGCTGAAAATTTTATTGGTTAACATCAACAACAATGTCAACATGAGAATCACCAAGCCGATCCTCCTCTTCCATGTTTCCTTTAGATACATAACTGTCATACACCGGCTCTAGATGTTCATGGATAATGATTTGAATGACTTCATGGATCTGCTGGTCAGATCCTTCCACATCTAGATCAAGGACTTCAAAGTCTTCGTCATATAAATCATAAAGTGGAGCAGCTGCATTATGAAATCCTAATGACAAGAATGAAGATATCTGTGTATAATCATCAACAACATAATCTTCAAAGAGATTTGGTACATATTCTATATCATAATCACCACTATTAAAAACATTTGGATTAATGCCAAATGCATCTAACGCTTCATTGTCAATATCAGAATTTTGAAAATATTCATGCTATAAAACATTAGGAAACAATACACTTCACAATAAATCATCTTCAACCTCAACATAATCATCCTCTTCATCTAGAGAATCATTGTTAGGAATTTCAAAATCGAATTGCTGGGAATCTTCCTACTGTATGATAGATCTAGAAGGAGATATATCTGGTAATGAATCTTCATCTTCATACTCACTGCAATCATCCCCTTCATCTGCACTGCTAGAGGAATCACTAGCTGAATCTCGAATATATGATGCGTATCCCTCACAACCATTCTCAAAAAGTCTTTCAGATGGATAAATTATCTTGCAATGAGAATAAAAAACATCATGAAAGTCCTTCAAAGAGGAAATACTAGAAGCAGGGAGTGTTTTATACCATTGCATTGCATATCCTTCCAATGAATACATGAACATTTTCATCAATATATCTTCATGATGTATACTCAGCTGGTCCATGTATTGATGAAATTTGATTACATGATGTGCAGGATTGTCTTCATCCTTCTCTCTGAACCGTAGAAGGTCATCTCCACACAGATCTATAACATGAACAATATTAGGGAAACCAAGAATATCATCAAACTTGGAAGGAGCAAACCTTGCAGCCACAATGGATTACATCTGATCATTTGATTCCATTCTAGATCTTCAACCAGTGGAGTCTCCATGGTGAAGGATAGGCAGTCTAAAGTGTCCATCTTTAGTTCACCATCCAAAGCAAGATCTCTTTGTTGTTGTTCTCCCAGGGAAGATATCTTCACTTTCGTCCCCGACAATGGCACCAAAAATGTTATCACTCCAAGAGTCACTCCCAGACTGAAAATGAGAGTAATCTTGGTAACATATAAATGTAAATGGATTAAAATAGTTTGAATAGGTGGATCAACAAGAAAAGAGTATAAGGAAGGACATCAGACTGTTGCAAATACATTCCATTGGGCATGGAACCATAACATTCTGTAGATCATAGGCAATCAAGATACCTACCAGACGAAAAGATTATGCAAATATGGATAGAAGAATAGAAGATAAACAAACAGAAGAATATCCACATAACATAGATCCTTTATATAATATATACTAGAGAGTGCTTGAACAATAATCTATGATTAACAAGCAATTACCACAAATCCTTTGCAACTCATGAATTCATTAACCAAAGGCAGCTTTTGATCTTCAAAATATGTAAATATTACTCAAGAAATATGATAAGAAATAATGGAAACAAGATAAAAACAGTCTAGTATCACAACTTTCATGAATCTCTAATGGCAGAAATGCTAATTACAATAGGCCCTCAAGCTTACAATTGAGCAACTAAACGGCTCCTCTAGATATCTCCTCTCTTGGATCATGAATCCAACCCCTCTTCAAGAGATATCCCCTCTCTTAAATATAAAATAACATCCAAATATACTTAGGAGGTCGAATCTCATATCCTCCATTGGATTCTAAGCCTTGGAGATAGGTGGAAACAATCAAAGAGACAAAAATCCAACAAACTGTTAATTTTCAGGAAATTGTTGGAAGTCATTAATAAATTGTTTCCACCTCACTACATGAGGTATTTAATGGAGATAAAACTTAGGTGCAGGTGTCCCTTGAAATCTAACTAATCCTTGAGAAGCCATTCAAACCCTCCTTGACAGGTGGCAACCTCCCAACAAGGGGAACTCCAATCAACTATGCAAAACAGAGAATTGGCAGCACATTCCGTAGCACAATGGTCTTTAATTGTTTCTCTCAATTTAAAAACTGGTTCAAGCTCAAATTTGATCATCAAGTCAAAATGGATATCATATTCCTCCACAAAAAATTTCAGAGAAACCCACTTCGTCGTTTTGTTTTAATGATCAAATTGGTAACAATAACTTCTACAGGAAATTTCGTAGCACCACTCCTAAAACAACTCTGCAAATTTCATAGTGCCACTCCTAAAAACGATCTGCAGATTCAATAGTGCCATTGCTGAGTCTATTGTTGATTAAGGTTGGTTTTCATTGATGTCAAACCTTGAAGAAAGACTCTTAGCACAAAGATTTGGGTAATGGACCCAATAGTGTTTGATGTAAATATGACTCATTATTGTTTTGTCATGGTTGATAAGAAGTAAATATGGATGAACTCCAAAGTGGTCCCCTTATGGTGAAAGCCCTCATGGGAAAATGCTTTGTGGAGTAAGAGAACCCATGCTTAATTGTGGAATCAGAGAAAATATCTTAGATGGATAGTTCTTGTCATGTCATTTCCAGTGGTATGTGGAATGTCACATAATTCCTCACGGTTGGAGAGTTATGGCCATACGAAGTTGGAGACCCCAGGTTTGGGTAATGGACCCAAGTTTGTTTGATGGGTAATGGTATGAGTTATGATATATTTTCAGATAATACTATTCTATATGGATAGTACATGTCATGCCATTTTTTGTGGTATGTAGAACTTCACATAACTTCTCACGGTTTGAGAGTTATGGCCTTACGAAGTTGGAGGACCCTCATATGTCATCTAGAAGCCCCAAAAGGTCAAAGTAATCAAAGTGGTTTAAGAGATTTTAAAAGGTAAATAATAAAGTGAAGTGATGAGTGTATTATAATTCAAAGTGAATACAAAATAAATTATTTCAATAATAATTTTAATGGAGAAATTAGAAGTGGACCCAACCCTAAAATAAAGAAAGTGGGGCCAAGTGACCTAGAAGATGTTTTTAAGGAAGCTACTTGGAGAGTATCAATAAGATGCAAGACTCTCTCATTTGAAAAAAACTTGAGCATATTGAATATTTATAGGTTTCTCAGGTATACAAATGATATCTAGGCCAAAATTCTGAGGAAAGTGAAGAAAATAAGGCCGAAATGCAAGGAAGGATAAATTCTTTTTATGATGCTTTCTAAGGTATGTTATTTTCTGGTCATCTCACCATTTTCGCTATACATTTTTTTATATAATGATTAATATCCTGTAATTTCTATGAAAGTGAGAAAACATATCCAAGTATCTATGGTTAAAACTTCAGCTTGTGGGTCATTGTATTTTGGGAGTTACACTTTCTGGAAAATAGGGTTTGTGGCCAGTCCCGAAACTAGTCAAAATCAGGTGTTTCGGGTAAAAACATCATAACTTATTCATAAAAGATCCAAATTTAGTGAGACCAATTGTGTTGGTTAGGGTAAAATATTTAATATTCTGTGTAATAGTTTCATATCAGTTCATCAAACATTTTGTGCGGGGAACGCTCTACAAGGCCTCTCTCTAGAATAAGCCAGAATTCAACAAGGTATGCCATTTTTTCTATAACTCCTTTTCTGAGAGGTTCCAAGTAGTTTGAATTGGAGGAATTGCATAAAAAACATTGAAGAACATTGTGTATCAGTTTCAAATCTTTATACATTACATGTTCAAAGTTATGATTACTTCAAGTTAGGGTTGTTGACTAATCCAAAACGAGGCATGTGAGACTAAAGAAAGTTTGATGAAAATGCTAGTCTCTTGTTTTTAAAGTTAAGGAAGGTTTGTAGGAATGTGATCATATAAACCAGGTCCATTACAGAGCTACAAATCAGATTTGGATGATGAAATTGATGAGGGCTTTTGGTTGTGGCACATGTTGAGTACATGGTTGAGACAAGTAGTTGATGAGTTGACACATACATGAAGTGTATAGTTGATGATGTTGGTACATATTGATGATTCATAGTTGATGAGTAGTTGAAACATGATTGGAACATACTTGGTACATGGTTGGATGCACTTGTTTACGATACATGTTGATTACAGGTTGTTGCATGGTTGATGCACTTGTTTATGGTATAGGTTGATTACAGGTTGGTGCATGGTTGATGCACTTGTTTATGGTACAGGTTGATGCATGGTTGATGCATGGTTAAGATTTATTGGTATAGGTTTACATCAGTATATTTCACAGTGATAGTGTGACGATGGTTCCATCATTCTACCTCTACTTCAGGGTGGTAGGACAGGGCAAGGACAGGTGGTTGTAGCCACCTTTCGGTTGTAGTGGGAGAACATTGGGGGTTGTAGCCTCCTTTTGGCTGTAGCCAGAGATTTGGGGAGTTGGAGCTTCTCTTAGGTTGTAGCCTGAGAAACTAGGGGGTTGGAGCCTCCTTCTAGTTGCAGCTGGAAAACAAAGGAAGTTGGTGCTTCCAATGAATGTAATTCTTCAAGACATATAAGAAAAAACATTCTGTGGTTTTCACCCGATTTGGGTTTCCACGTAAAACACTGGTGTACTGTGTATGTGTGTGATTGTTTATTTATTACTGCTCATTATTGGATAATAATTCTACATTGATATAACATTTGAAGAAAATGATTATAATTACGTTATTACTAATTCACCCCCCCCTCAGTAATCCAACAATTGGTATCAGAGCAAGTTCCTTCAGAAATCAGTTTAACCACTGAAAGGTAGATCATGGAGAGTAACAACTCGTATAAAAATGAAATACCACAGTTTGATGGACAAAAGTATGATTTTTGGAGCATAAGGATGAAGACATATATACATGCATAAGGATTTCAAGTTTGGCAATCAATTGTAGATGGATACACAACACCAATAGTTCCACCAACAAATGAAAAAGCAGTGAAACTCGGTGAGAATAATTCCAAATCCATAAATGCACTTTTGAATGGTCTCAGTGATACGATATTCACCAAAGTTGCACATTGTAAATCTGCTAAAGATATTTGGGACAAGCTTCAAAATATTTATGAAGGAGATTCAAAAGTCAAAACAACAAAGCTTCAAACTTACAGAGGTCAGTTCAAACAACTAAAAATGAAGGAAGATGAAGATATCGCAGCCTACTTCTTACGAGTCGATGAAATAGTGAATGCAATCATAGGATTGGGAGAAGAAATCGAAGAATCTGTAATTGTTCAAAAGGTCCTAAGATCTCTTCCTATGAGATTCAACCCTAAGATATCAACACTAGAAGAAAGATCGGATCTAAACTCAATAAGCATGGACAAACGACATGGAATCTTCACAACATATGAGATGAGAACGGAATAGGAAAATCCATATGTAAAAGAAGCAACCTTCAAAGCATTAAAAAGATCAAAGCAAAAGAAAAAGGAACAAGAAGAATATAGCAGCAGTAACGATGTCTCGGAAGATGATGAAGAAGTGGCCAACTTCGTCTAAAGACTGAACAAGGGAACTAATGGTAGGTACATAGGTAAGCTTCCTTTAATTTGTTTTAATTGTGATGGTATTGGTCATTTTGCTAACAAATGTCCTCATAATAAAAAGAGAAATGATGAAGGTTACTCAAAAGACAGACAAACATATAAATGTAAAAGAACTACAAAGAAAGTTTTCAAGAAAACCTTTTGCACCAAAGAAGACATCTCATCATCAGATGAAGATGAAGTCAGTGACAGTGAAATAGGGAGAGTTCTATTCATGGCAGTAGAAGAATCTGATAAAGAAGATTCCGAAGAAGAATATGAAGAAGCATATGAAGAAGAAATTGAAGAGGTAGAAGTTGACTTCCGAGAAGAATTAATGAGTGCCATAGAAGTTATCAGAAGAGAAAAGAAGAAAAACAAGAAACTACAAGCAGAATTAGATAAGAAAAAAGACACTAGAAAACTAGAACAAATGATTACAAAATTGAAGGTTCAAATAGAAGAAGATAAAATAATTGAAGAAGCACTCAAAGAACAACTAGAAGGAAAGGACGAGATCATTCAAAACCTGAAAGCAAAGATTGTCCCACTAAGAAAGGATATTCAAAAGAAAAATATGTAGAATAGCTCAAAAGTTCTGGATGACATTATTAGCAGTCAAAAATATTATCTTGATAAGTCCGGACTTGGATACAATCAAACATAAAAGGGATCAAGCTCCAAAACAATAGAGCAAGAAACAAATCCAAAAAGGTATGCAGAAACAATCAAAGGGGATAAAAATATATACAAGGAAGATTACAGGCACACTCCTCCACCGAGAAGATTCAGATTTCAGAGTCAACAATAGATAGACATGCCTCAAGAAGAAGAAGTATTCATAAGAGCACCTCCTTTCATAAGATCTTCAACTACCAGGTATCAAACTATATTTTTTGGTTTATGTTATGCTTGCAATAATTTTGGACATAAAGCTTTAAATTATAGAGCTAACAATAGGAACAATAACTACTTTGAGAGCCATACACAAAGGGGTTATTCAAGAAGACCTAGTGAAACACAGAGAAGAAGTTACAACAGGTTTGAATCGTTGAGCACTGAAGTTGAATGTTACAAATGTAACAATTTTGGACACATGGCCAAAAATTGTAGAATGACAGTCCCTTCTAAAGAACCTCAACAGAGTCACAAACAAGAATCTCAGAAAATGACATGGATAAGAAAGCAAGATCAATATAGCAATGAAGAATGCACAGTTACTCTACAAGCTAAACAGAAGAAACGTGGTTGGTATGTTGACAGTGGATGTTCAAAATACATGACAGGTGATAGAGACAATTTTCTTACATTACGAGAGGAAAGAGATGGGTCAATCTCCTTTGGAAATGATGATTCATCCAAAATCATTGGAAAAGGCACAATCCGAATTAGGAACAAGAATGAAAAGGCATAAAATATTCTACTAGTAGAAGATATGGAACATAATCTTTTAAGTGTGAGTCAAATGTGTGACCAAGGTCATAAAGTTACTTTCGATTTACAAAAGTGTGATATAAGAAAAGAAGGTTCAGGGAAATTGGTCGCTACAGCTGCAAGAACTTCAAGCAACATACATGTGTTAAGCGAAATTGGAAATGAAAAGTGTTGTCTAGGAAAGGAAGATGAAAGTTGGCTATGGCACAGAAGAATGGGTCACATGCATTTTGATAACCTTGTCAAAGTTAGCAAAAGAGAAGTAGTCATAGAAATGCCGCAGATCATGAAACCAACCAACACTTTATGCAAGCATTGCCAACAAGGAAAGCAAAAAAAGACCAGGTTCAAATCAAAGGAATATTTAACAACAAAACCACTGGAAATTGTGCATATTGATCTAGTTGGACCAACTATAACAAAAGGCTTAAAAGGTGAGAGATACTTTATGTTATTAGTTGATGATTATACAAGAATGACTACAGTTTTCTTTCTCAAGAACAAATCAAAAACTTTTGAAAATTTCAAGATCTACAAGGAAATGGTTGAAAATGAGATGGATTCAAGAATCAAATGCTTAAGATCGGATAATGGAGGAGAATTCACCTCAAAGGAATTTATGGACTACTACAACAATCATGGAATAAAAAGGAAA
>ML778419.1:54535-70478 GCA_009831015.1 Picea engelmannii
ATACGTCAAAGCAACCAAGGAATTTTTATTTCTCAAACCAAGTATATCAGAGAAATGCTAAAGAGGTTCGGAATGGAATATTGCAAACCAGTTATCACTCCCATGCAAACCAGTTGTAAGTTGAGCAAAGATGATGATTCAAGGTCTACAGATCAGAGGCAATATAGGTCAATGATTGACAACCTACTATATGTGACAACATCTGGACCAGATGTAATGCAGGTAGTTGGACAGGTGGCACGATTTTAAGCAGCACCAAAGGAATCACATGTATTAGCAGTAAAGAGGATCTTCAGATATCTCAAAGGAACATAAGAGTTTGGATTATGGTATCCAAAAGGAAAATATCTATCACTTATGGCCTACACAGATGCAGATTGGGCAGGTTGTATTGATGATCAATGAAGCACCAGTGGAGCAACGTTCTACTTAGGTGAGTGTTTGGTATCATGGTTACGTAAGAAAAAATCATCAATATCTCTATCTATAGCCGAGGAAGAGTATATTGCAGCAACAACATGTTGTACACAGGTTCTTTGGATGAAACAAAATTTGACAGATATACAGGTTGAGTATGATGAGCCCATTCCAATATATTGTGATAATACAAGTGCCATCAATATCTCAAAAAACCAGGTAATGCACTCCAAGACTAAGCACATTCCAATCAAGTATCACTTTCTATGGGAATAGGTTGCAGAAAAGAACATCAGAGTTGAGTATGTGGGCATAAAAGAACAAGTGACAGACATCTTTACAAAACCACTTCCACGAGAAGACTTTGAATATATTTTCCAAAGACTTGGAGTTATTTCTACTCCAAAAATGAATTCTTTTTGAATGCTTATCCTGTATGTCATATATGTACATGAGGAATCACCATAAGAGAACAGTCTGTCAGGGGGAGCAGCCCCTGATGGAAAGATACCTTTGCCATTGATGACAAAGGGGGAGAGATTTATCAGATGCAGAGGACAAAGGCATGGTTCTAGGAGGATCAGATTTATCAGATGCAGAGGATAGAGGCATGGTTCCAGGAGGATCAGATTTATCATATGCAGAGGAAAAAGGCATGGTTTCAGGGGGAGCATGAGTGATATGATTTCAGTTTTTCATCATAGTGTTTCCTACAATGCCAAAGGGGGAGATTGTTGATTAAGGTTGGTTGTCATTGATGTCAACCCTTGAAGAAAGACCCATAGCACAAAGGTTTGGGTAATGGACCCAATAGTGTTTGGTGTAAATATGACTCATTATTGTTTTGTCATGGTTGATAAGAAGTAAATATGGATGAACTCCAAAGTGGTCCCCTTATGGTGAAAACCCTCACGGGAAGACGCTTTGTGGAGTAATAGAACCCATGCTTAATTGTGGAATAATGAGATGAAGGAAAATGAATTTGTCAAGGAAGTATCCGAAATGGATAGTTCTTGTCATGTCATTCCAGTGGTATGTGGAATGTCAGATAATTCCTCACGGTTAGAGAGTTATGGCCATGAGAAGTTGAAGACCCAGGTTTGGGTAATGGACCCAAGTTTGTTTGATGGGTAACAGTATGAGTTATGATATATTTTCAGATAATACTATTCTATATGGGTAGTACATGTCATGCCATTTCTGGTGGTATGTAGAACGTCACATAACTCCTCACGGTTTGAGAGTTATGACCTTACGAAGTTGGAGGACCCTCATATGTGATCTATAAGCCCCAAAAGGTCAAAGTAATCAAAGTGGTTTAAGAGATTTTAAAAGGTAAATAATAAAGTGAAGTGATGAGTGTATTATCATTCAAAGTGAATACAAAATAAATTATTTCAATAATAATTTTAATTGAGAAATTAGAAGTGGACCCAACCCTAAAATAAGGAAAGTGGGGCCAAGTGACCTAGAAGATGTTTTTAAGGAAGCTACTTGGAGAGTATAAATAAGAGGCAAGGCTCTCTCATTTGAAACAAACTTGAGCATATTGAATATCTATAGGTGTCTGAGGTATACAAATGATATGTAAGCCAGAATTATGGAGAGTGAAGAAAAGAAGGCCAAAATGCAAGGAATGATAAATTCTTTTGATGGTGCTTTCTAAGGTATGCTATTTTCAGGTCATCTCACCATTTTCGCTATAACTTTTTTTTTATAATGCTTCAGATCCTGAAATTTCTATGAAAGTGAGAAAACATATCCAAGTATCTGTTGTTAAAAATTCAGCTTGTGGGTCGTTGTATTTTGGGAGTTACACTTTGTTGAAAATAGGGTTTGTGGCTAGCCCTGAAACTAGTCAAAATCAGGTGTTTCGGGTAAAAATATCATAAATTTTTCATAACAGATCCAAATTTTTTGAGACCAATTGTGTTTCTTAGGGTATAGTTGTTAGTATTCTATGTAATAGTTGCAGATCATTTCATCAAATATTTTGTGCGGGGCACTCTCTACAAGGTCCCTCTCTAGAATAAGTCAGAATTCAACAAGGTATGCCATTTTTTCTATAAATCCTTTTATGAGAGGTTCCAAGTAGTGCCACTTGTAGGAATTGCATAAAACACACTGAATAACATTGTGTATCAGTTTTAGATCTTTATATAGTACAGGTTCAAAGTTATGATTACTTCAAGTTAGGGTTGTTGACTAAACCAAAACGAGGCATGTGAGACTAAAGAAAAGTTTGATGAAAATGCTAGTCTCTTGTTTTTAAAGTTAAGGAAGGTTTGAAGGAATGTGATCATATACACCATTTCTATTACAGAGCTACAAATCAGATTTGGATGATGAAATTGATGAGGGCTTTTGGTTGTGGCACATGTTGAGTACATGGTTGAGACAAGTAGTTGATGAGTTGACACATACATGAAGTGTATAGTTGATGATGTTGGTACATATTGATGATTCATAGTTGATGAGTAGTTGACACATGATTGGAACATACTTGGTACATGGTCGGATGCACTTGTTTACGGTACAGGTTGATTATAGGTTCGTGCATGGTTGATGCACTTGTTTATGGTACAGGTTGATTACATGTTGGTGCATGGTTGATGCACTTGTTTATGGTACAAGTTGATGCATAGTTGATGCATGGTTCATATTTATTGGTACAGGTTTACAATGGTATATCTCACAGTGATAGTGTGACAATGGTTCCATCATTCTACCTCTACTTCAGAGTGGCAAGACGGGGAAAGGACAGGTGGTTGTAGCCACCTTCTGGTTGTAGCCAGTGAACATTGGGGGTTGTATCCTCCTTCTGGTTGTAGCCAGAGATTTGGGGAGTTGGAGTTTCTCTCAGGTTGTAGCCTAAGAAACTAGGGGGTTGGAGCCTCCTTCCAATTGCAGCTGGAAAGAAAAGGATGTTGGTGCTTCCAATGAATGTAATTCTTCAAGACATATAAGAAAAAACATTTCGTGGTTTTCTCCCTATTTGGGTTTCCACGTAAAACACTGGTGTACTATGTATGTGTGTGATTGTTTATTTATTACTGTTCATTATTGGATAATAATTCTATATTGATATAACATTTGAAGAAAAGGATTATAATTACGTTATTACTGATTCACCCCCCCTCTCAGTAATCCAACAACTAGGATATTTCGTAGCACCTTAGGTAGCGCAATTGAAAAACATCCCATATAGACGATTTCGTAGCGCCATGGCGCAACATAATCTCTATGCTTTTTCTATGTGCTGTAATCAATTCTTCAAAACACAAAACACTTAGCTGATTCTTGTGAAGTAGCTTTGAAAGACATATACCTCACTATTGATTCTCCCCATTCCCATCCCAATGGAAATGATCTCCACCCGCCTTTAAGAATTTAAAATTCATTCCATGCTTTCATCCAACACGACTTCTTCCAGAGGAATTCAATACACACCAAACCAATTGGTACTTGTCGCTACAGGAAATTCCTACAGTGAACTTTAAAAAAAAATTCATCACTGTAGATTGAATGCTAACAAAAAATTTCATTGATGAAGTTGGAGTTGCGAAAACTCCTAATTCATCGACGTTGCGAAAATGACCAAAAATACTACTACAAATTCATGTTCTAACAGAGCCTATGGGATCCATCAGTCCTGGTCAACACCTGTGTAACCTGATCCCCGACCATTAACAAGCTATCCTCCAAATCGTATGGTGCTATAGATCTCTTCCCTATCGCATCCAAATGTCTTGAGTTGTCATCTATAAGAGTGATCCCCTCCTCCTCCTCATAGAAATCATAAGTAAGGACTGGATATGACTCCTCATCATACATGGGTTCTAGCTTAGCTCCATCCTCATCATCCATCCCAACATATGTGCCATCTTGACCATTATTGGTGCCAGTTTCCTGGGCTCCATTGACCAATGCCAATGGTGCACTAGATGTTTTTGTGTCATCAGCCTCGTAATCATCAATGTGACCAAATTCTACCCCCTCCTCCTTGGTACTAGTGACAATCTTCACCCCCAGACTAGTGTCAATGGTCTCAATATAGACCATTGCTTGTTCATCTCCTATGATCACCCCCTCATTCAGACTGGGTGTGGGCACCTCCATCACGTCCACATGTGAATCTATGAAACCTCCGTCATGTGGTGATTTGTTGGATTATTTAGATGTGGATATTTTTCCCGTGTTCCTGAGCCACTCCAGATGCTCTATCATGGTTGTTGTATTTTTCTGATACTCTTTCCATAGTTTCAAAAGTCCCTCCAAAAATTCTTCAATGGTCTTCATCTTTCCCACAATTTTTCCAAGTCTTGTTTGAATTTATCCTCTTGGGTAGTTTATCTAATAGTTCACATATACAATGTTGGATATGAAGGATAAGAGTCTTGACCATTAGATGTTGTCTCTAAATGAAGTATGGATTTAACAATAGGTTAAACAAAATGTATTAAATTCCCACTAGAATGACTTCTTGCATATATGCTCACCATGACATTTTGTAGGAGAGTATGTCCCTCTCTATAGTGAATCAAATACTCTTAAAGTGCCAATAATTCAATGATAATCCTCATAACTTCCATAATATTGTCCTTTTTTCAGGTCTCTGTTACTTAGTGACAGTGTGTCTGCAGTGTAAAGTAATCACCCATTCTTAATAGAAGAAACACCAGATCTAGAATGTTTGTGCAAATACATAATTGTATGGTTGTAGGTAGTGATGTTGCAGCTCCATAATGATGTAATAACTAGTTCACTATAAGATACCCTTCGAGTGGATATCTCAAATTTCTCCACCAAAATTCTGATTTGGATTCAAGTTCACCTTTGAAGCTTTAGTCAAATAATAAGTTTACCAACTGTTGAAGGTGAAAATTTACCTCTCAAATAACACAACTAGTATAATGAAGCATCAATTTGAATGAGTTGCATCCCAAATTAAGATTAGAATGGCTCCCACTTCTTTGTACCCTTATAGCCAAGGAAACCACACAAATTGGATGATAAAGGATGCTTCCTTACACAGTCATTTAATTTCCCCAAGTCACCTTCATGTATATATGTGTTAGCAACAATTTTCTGAACAACATATGATAATGGAAATGTGCCCAACCTTGTAGGTAAGATCGACCCAAGTAGAGAATGTAACAACATCCAAGGGAATATTCTTCTAGCAGCAATAAACTTAGATTTACACACAACATAATTCTACCAGAATGCAACTCGGCTCCCCTTCATAAGAACAATATCTTTCTTTACCATTTACACCCCATACTGAGGGGGATTCAATCCTTCCAATTAGAGACTAATATGTCCTTTAACTTGCAAAGATTCATGCTCATGATTATGAGGAAATGTGCCCAAGGATATAGAGAGGAAACTACTCCCAGATTCCTTGAATCCCCACAATTTGTTTTTCCTGGAGGTGATCAAGTTTGAACTCTGGTTGTTTTCCAAGCAGTGGTTTTGTGGATTGAGTTTGATATGTAGATGATTTGGATATTGAGAATATGTTGAATTCATAAATTGATATGATATGGCTCGCCCCACCATAATGGTTCATAGATATAAGTATAGGCAACAACAATAGATAGAAGGATAGTGCCCAAGATGGAAGAAAATGTCCTAGCTCCAAAGAAATCGTTTCACCAAGAAAATCAATGGAGACTAACACCCAACTCCACTTTATACATGCAATGGAAGAAAGTTGATCTCATCATAAATATATGGCAGTCACAAAATTGTTGTATTCTGATATGTAATTACTAGGTGCGCCCAGATTCATGAATGAACTCGACCACTGTAAAGTTCCTTTCAACCTTATTTGTTTTATTATGGTTTTAGCCAATTGTCAGATGATTTGCATATGAATTTTTTTTGCAACGATGATTTCAAACTCTTGATATACTACTGGTAGTTATAACCATTATACATTAAAGACTCAAACAAGAATTAAAATCACACTTCTATGTCAACAGAGTATATGAAATTAATTCAAATAAACAACAATGAACATATAGGAACCTGATAAGGGTATTGCTGTAGATTACTTGCAGAATACAAAAATATCCTAGCCATGGAATAACAGTGGAGCACATCAGTCATGAATCTAAGAGATAAGGCTCCGTTAACAACAATATAATCTATCACATCAACAACAAAAACACCCACAATATAGTCGACGTTTCCACAGTAGATACACCCAGGTTCTAGTAATAATTCAGCCCAACACTTAACTCAGTCCTCCCACAGAGATCAACTATAGGAAACAATAAAATTGGCCCTAGTGAGATTACCCATAGTTGATAAACCAATTTCTAATTTGCAAGGAAAGTGACAATGCTACTTTATCACTCAGTTATGCACCCATCATTCACTTAATGCACCTAGGAAAGGGAAAATCGACCCCACTGATAAACAATGATTCCATCACTTCCACACAGTGGATACCAAAAGGAAAATCACCACCATAGTGATGATAATACAACCCAACAATGATATTCTTCAATTACCCTCACTGAAATCGCCCCACAGTAAGAAATCAACCCCCACACTCAAAAAACCATCCCAAATTGGCCCCAACAACTACCAAAAATCCCCAGAAGGAGACTCAACCCTCCAAAAAAATAAATCAGGCCAGTCAAAGAGGGAAAAATCACCCAGACAGAAAGAAATCGCCCCTGCGGTTAGTATTTCGACCATATCTATCAAAAAACTCGCCCAACAGAGATATGTTTCCTTAGGGGATAAAGGTAATATCAAAAAATTTCCCTCTTACCCACGAAATTTGCCCAGAACTGAGAGAAAACCGCTTAACAAGAGAATTTGTTTTCCTTCCAAGGATCTCAACCCCCTTTTCTTTAGTAGAATAGTTTCCCCACACAATTTTCAGCCACACTAGACAATTCAATATTTACCCTATGGATAACTTGGTGCAATATGAATGAATCGAGACACATAAGATCAAACTCATCTGCCATTAATAAAAATTCAAAGACAATGAAGAAAACTTGCCACCAATCGATGAGACTTTGTTGCCAATATGATTTATTCCTCCACTGTCTTCTATAAGTTATGTTCTATTGATCCTCTAGATTCATTTAAATGTTGAGTATCATGATCAAGATAGATTCCATATTCCCACAACTGGCCAAGATCATGCTCTGATACCACTGTAGTGTTCCGTTCACAAAAAAAACTAGGGTTTTTAATTAAAATAAATTTTGGGCATTAAATTTACTGCAAACCCTTGATATTTAGTCAAACACGTTGTAGAAACACCAAACACACATAAACACGAGAGATAAAGAACATGGGAATTTTTTTATTATTATGAGAATTTTGAATACAAGCATAATACCAAAATGGCTGCTATGGCACCTGCAATACACCTACAAAAATAAAACCTGGAACAATGCTCGATCTCTCCAAATAGAAATGTTGAAGATGAAAAGTATCACTGAAGATCCAATGGAAACCCTGGATGGATTACCCTCTTTGTCTAACTAGGGTGGATTAGTCTCACCACCGAAGCCAAACTATAATGAGAGGGTTTTTCCAAAACAGTAACGAAAACATTGGCTCACTGAGCACTCCACAAGAAAGAATCTCCAAATTTGATATCCCAAATGACTTGCTCTTCTCTCCTTTTAAAGGCTCATTGGATATTTCTTAAGAGAATTTTTTAATAAAGTGATAATGTTTATATTTTATTTAAGCCACTTAAAATTAAATAATAATTAATTAAATATTAGCTGTCAAATTAAATTTAGACAACATAACCAAATAATTAATTAAATATTTAATTTCTCTAAGCTTGCCAAAAATGGGACATTACATAAAGATTTTTGGATTAGTGGGGAGGAATGATCCAGGATAATCCTCACCGATCCAACATGCCTTAATATTTGCAAAACAACAGTGCCCATATTTTTTTTAAAACATATTTGGAAGCATCCCAAATTTTGATTTCATTCTTCTATTTTTGTTAATCCGAGTTGTATCAATTCGTTGTTTTTAAACAAAACTCACTCGCATCGATGGCACATCTCTCGATCTCTCAATAAGTATTGTGAAGGTTAATTTTATTTAAAAAATATTTGAAAGATATATATTTAAAAAAAATTTCATGACGTGTTCCTATTTATGCATGGTATGTTAGATTTCATTTCCAAGAAAGGAAAAAGAATAAAGGAGGGAATATTTGGAGGTATCTGAACCCATACCTCCATGGAAAAAAGATATCACCTTAGCCATTACACCATGCACTTGGGAAATAATATAATGGGGAGAATATTTTATTTGGGAGAAGATAAGAAGCCCCTTCATTGGGAGAATAAGCAAGCTTGAGTTCATTTTATAGAAGGAAGAAGCCAATGTTATCTTCCTAGAGAACATCAAACTGATTTTTCGTAAATTGAATGCCATTGTGTGATGTAAGGAGATTAATCCTATACTTGCATCCTTTTTAATGGATTGAATAGTCATTTGAAGTGGAATTGGAGACATATCCCATATGGGTGAAATTTGTTATCAATTTTCTTAGTACTACATATGTTATTTTTAGTTTAGTTTTTAAATTTTGGTCTTTAAATGCTCATCTTTAATGAATTAAGCCAATTTTAAACACAATTTGTAGGAAATTGAGAATCCTATTAATATAATCTAAATTAGTGGTGTTTTAAAATAAAGCCTTTATCACTAAATTTCAGATCAAGGAGAGTCTTTCCACAAAAAATTCATTTACTCACTTGTATTCACTCTTGTGATGAGATGTAACCAAGAGAATAGAGTTCTCTCTCTCTCTTTCACTCTCTCTGTCTCTTAAGTCTTACTTTTACTTGTATTCTTTCTCTCTCTAGAGGCACTAGGGTTTCTTGGTCTTGTTGGAGTTTCTTGAAGAATATTGGAGTTCCATGGTTAGGGTTTATTCCTTGGAGATTGAAGATTAGGGTTTTGAGAGAAAACCCTAGTGTGGATTTGTGAAGAAGAAGAGAAGAGGAGGATGTATTTCCTTAGCGGTTGTGTTGGAGACATTCTTGAACTAAGATATTCTTGTTTGAGCTAGGGTTCAATGATTTACCTTAGCTAGGTAGTTTTTAGATAGAGAGTTTTTGTACTAGCCTTGAGAGAAGGTTATGGTAAGTACTTGCACTTCATCTTGAATATATGAAATTTCTAGCTGTCCACATCTTGTGTCATTTTCATATTTGAATTTAAACTATATATGTTCTTTATGTTTTGATATTTACAATCATTTATGTATTGTTGATTGGACATAAGTAAAAGGAAAAATTGTTAAGTGATTTGACATCTAAGGAAGAATATAATGGGATAATTTAATTGTTGTATACTTTTGTAATTACTATTGTAAATGTGAATTTTCAGATTTGATTATTGATTGATAAGTTTCCCTAGAAGGGGCTGAAACTAATCTCTTTGTTTGTTATTTTTCTCTTTGAATTACTGGGAAGTTTGGGGTTGTTTAAAGTGAATTATTGCGAGATTTCCACTATTGTTTTATACTCAAATTTAAAATAGTTTTAAAGGATGAAAATTCTAGGTCTATGATCCAGGAAACCTTCTAGGAAGAAGGTGGAATTTCATTTTTGTTTTAATTCCTCTACCATGTGAAATTTCCAGATTAGGACCACTCGATTTTCCTCATCTCCTTGGAGGGTTGAAAAGGTTGAAGAGCAGTGAAAATGTGGAGGGTAAGAAGATAATGAGATCATTGATTCATAGTCCAAAAAAATTAAAATAAAAATCAATAAGTTTTTAACACTCTTATACTCTCTAAAAATTTGTCTAAATATGTTCCCGAGGTTATCCAAGGTCTAAATCAACAAGACAAGTGAAACATTCTAATCAAGGATGGGTGAACAATGAGTCAAATATGCCCCCAAAATCTATAGTCCTGTCATTTTTGTGGTTGAAAATTATGAGCAATGAACAAAAAGATGTAAAGAACAAGCTATTAGCACTGAAATAAGCCTGAAAAGAAGCCTAAAATTGTCTGGAAGAAAACTAGGCAAGGTATAATTAAGTTGGGTAAAATTAGTCAAATTTGGTGACTTGTATTATATGCATAATAGGATTCTAAAACCATAATAAAACACGTGTTTAGGTTGGTAATAAATTCAGAAAATAAAATCCTTCTTTCTCTTATGATTTGTGACAATTTACAAGGCGAATTAGGGGTGAGAAGATAAATTTTAGAGTGTTGTAATTTTATGAAAACCCTTTTTTTAGTTGTGTACGAGGTTATCAACTCGTGTTAAATTCCAACATCAGGTTCAAAAAATAAGGCTACTATATAACAAGTACAACCTTTAATAGTTATTAATATTTTCCAATCCCTAGGGGGGAGGAAATTGAAAGTTAATCACCACAAGTTTGATTTCATAACAAATATGAAACATAATTGTTCACTATCCATGAAATATCCATTGAAGTGATCATGGTAGAAAGGATAAAATGCATTGGGTGGATTGACAAAAGGTTTGAATCATTATCATAATTGGTTTTATTAGATTTTATCTTATTAGTCAAGTATGCAAGA
Source organism: Picea engelmannii (assembly GCA_009831015.1). Lineage (NCBI taxonomy): Eukaryota > Viridiplantae > Streptophyta > Pinopsida > Pinales > Pinaceae > Picea > Picea engelmannii. The sequence continues at coordinate 65,523 of ML778419.1, forward strand.
CAACCATTTCATTATGAAGGTCCTCCCAATTAGGGTCACACCTTTTATCTCACAACATTTGATTATCACTTAGTATGAAAAGAGTAACTTGTATAAATCAAGTGGCATAAAGTAGAGAGTACCCCATGCAGTTCAAAAGAGGGGTTATCCCTTTCTCATCACTAGTATTTTTGAGCTCTTAAAGTCATTTCAATGTAAGAATGATACCTATGAAAAGGAAGAGGTCAAACAATCCCTCGAGGGAATTTAGTTGGACTTATTCAAGCATAGTAGTATTTCAGTCAAGTGCTATTCACTATGTTTGTTCGGTGATCAACACATAAGAGAAATGAATAATCCATATTAGTGCTTACTCTTTTGATACAAAGGGAAATCAAGTTTATGAGGGGTCCCCAATGACGATTCCTTGGCTTTAATTCCTAATATCTATGAAATAACTATGCATAAATTGAAAGACCAAAATGTCATCCATGTCACTAGAAAACATGTTTCTTTCACAAGCATGTAACTTGGTCAACAAAATTGTTAAAAATAAATATTTTGTTTTGTGGGAATGATCCTTGCTTGTGTTTGATATTTTTGAGCGATGTTTTTCTTTTATTTTTTTTGGCACAAGCTCCTTTAGGGGCAACAATATGAAAGTAAATACTTAAGGAAAAAGCTAAATTCAATGGTATTGATTACCTGTAATGTACCCAACCACCTTGGTTCTTGTTGGGATGGCAGGGCATTGGGAAATTTCTCAGTGTCCCTCTGAATTCACCCATTAACTCTCAACTCTGATACCACATTGTAACACACCCCAGATTCACTTATGGGAATATGTTACTATAATTCAACCTCTGACACAGGGAAATTTCAAAATTACCTGAACTATGATCAATTGATCTTTGATGACAAAATTAACCTTTGAATACAAATGAATATGCATGTTATCATGCTATGCATCTCATAGGTAATCATGCAAATAAACAATCACACAAACACATAGATGCATAAGAATATTATTAATAAAATATTTAAAGAAAAACATATACACAATGGAATTATACATAATAAATATTAAAAAAACACTTATCTTATGATAAATCATCAACTTTATGAAAACCTCAAATGCTTCACCCAACCATAGACATTGCTACTCCAATTCTCTCAGCAAAAGGTCACCTTTGATATGGAGCTATGAATCCACTGAGGAAAATTAGTCCTAATCCAAGCTAAGATCTCATAGACCAGTGTAGGTGTTCTCTAGCCAAGGTACCAAACTCCATCATCAATTCCAATCTACATCCTATAATTCCCCATCAATCTACACAACCCAAGGATGTGTACCTCCTTATCTGCATCATCATCCCTCAAGCTATCCCACTTACCTTCCAGGTTTTTGGGATAGGATGGCCATGAAGTCTCATACCTTTGTGTCTCTAGGAACTCCAGTTTCACTCAAGAGTCTCCAGGCACCCTCCAAGATTCACACCTTGGGAAACAACCCAAACATCTCTCACTCCAGGTCTCCATCATTCCTTAAGGAAACCAAATGAAAATTCTATACTGAATCCCCAATATAATTCATCTATAATTCAATGGATTCATAGAAAAAACAAATTTACATATATTTCCTATGTCACCCTTAACTCAGTTCAGCAATGATAGTCAAGAAATGACTCAACAAAGATATGTATTATCTCAAAAGGGTAAACTAGTACAAAGTCCCACTAAAGTATTAATTTCTCGAGATATTAATAATTCTTTGAGTTCCAGTAGTTTCCCGACATAAAAGACTATTTTTTTTTTCATTATCTTAGCAGTATTCACTATTGATGAAGGTGACCAGCTGCCAAAGGTGTGTCACTAAAAATTAGACTTCATCGTGGCCTCTACATAAATTGACAATATTTTGGAGATGATTCTTTCAATTTACAACACTCTGTGTTTTCCCAAGTTCAAAGTATATGTATTCCACTACGCTTGCACATAATTCTACAAAAAAAAATTACAATTGCATAAAGCCACCTTATGAAAACAATCCATCCAAAATCACTCGAGCTGGTTGTATGAAAACATCCTTCGAATAATACTCCACTAAGTTCCATTCAACATTGAATGACATGTTACAATTTTGTGGGTAGTTCCATGATCTTTCTTGTCTAGAAAATCAATGACTTGATAAATATTCACTTGATTTGTAATAAATAATTTCCAACCACTCTCTCAATAAATTAAGAGACCCAGGAATCCTCACATTTTTACCATTGATCACTAAGCCTTAGATATGATACATAGTGCCTTGCAACCAACTTACTTCATTGATCTAGAGTAATAATATCGACAAATGCACTAAGAAGGCTTACTTGGTGCTGGATTCCCTTGCTAATATGCTTGAGGGATGTTCCCAAAGAAAGGTGGTTACATGTACATCTTTAACTGATTTCTCAGCTAGACTTTCATATTTTCAATTAATATCCTCAATTTGTTTTGAAAAAAAAAATTCTTTCTCAAGATTTTCTGTTGAAGTATTAGCCTCCAAAACAAATATATTTCTTTGTGATTCTTCTAGTTCATTGGAAAGTAAATTACTAGCTATTTTGATATTTTCAATTTGTCATTGAGCATCATCCCAAGGTGCCTAATTCAATGGTTTACTTAGTCATTCAATTTGATCATTTGGTTCCATTGATTTTATTGGAGTTGACATCTCAACACTGTCCAAAAACTCTTCCCATATTTGAATTAGATGATTTATTTCTAGTAAATAATGCTCCAACATATCATATTGTTTATCTAGAATTATGTACTTACCCTAAAGGTCCTCGTGTTTCCTTCTTAAATATTCAATCACTTGAATTTGAATCAAGTTGACAACATCTAATTTTGAATTTGACGCCATAAAACTAACATCATATTCATCGTCTCTTTGAGGCATTATTTTGTCCAAAATTCTATAAAGTGGATCATTTTCAATAGAATATGACCTCTCAAGCCACTCAATTTGTTGAATAATTTCCATGGAATGAAATTTCTCTGGTAAATTCCGTTCCTCCAAAATTTCTTATAATTTTTGAAGAATGGTGTATTTATGGAAAAAGGATTCTCGAAGACTATTTGTTGAATTCCAGATATATGCTAACTTTGACTCCAATGCCTCGAAATATTTTATATCCTCTTCATATGATTTGATATTTTCTTTAGCCTAATGAAATGCAATAGATTTAACTTGTAGTTCTTGCAAACACTTATCCATCTCATTTGAATTTTTGGTCAATGAATGTTTCAATGCATCTTATTGTTGAACCAATTCCTCTTGTAACACACCCAAACCCTAGGTTCTCTTCTAGGAGATGGGGCATCATAATTTCATTTTCCTTAACTCTTTCTAGGTTCCCCTTTTCTCTAAAGTGTAGGTTCTTCCAAACCCGCGGGCTATTTCTTGACCCCTTTGAAGGATTTGAACAAAGGGCACTAGCTTTCCATGCTAGGCCCCCTACTTCATGTTACCTTGGGTTGTGACCAGACGTCAAGACAATAGGTGCCTATTTCGGTACTTCGGAGCTTCGGACTCTGAACGTTTTTCAACTTGTGACAAAAAAAGTCTCCGAAGTGCAATCCTTCCAGAGTGTCAGATATTCTGAAACACACCCTTCTCTATTCAACAGTCACAATGGAATCCAATGCTTTGGCCCTCGGGGGTTCTTTCTCTAACCAACTCCGCATTTCTCCCGGAGTGAATATCCTTCGAAGTGGTAGATCTTCCACCACACGTCCTTTTCCAACAGATGGCTGGGATGACTTCAGATCTCCGACCTTCAAGGATCCTAGTGCCTTCACACCTTAATGCTCCTAAAGTCGTTCAATGCCAGATTGGCCACAACCTAGATTTGACAGGCTGAGGGCATCCATGTAACCCCAAATATCTACGGCTCGTAACTTCTGCTCAAGGGTTCCTTGGGTCCCATCGTTAGGCCATTCCTAGAGGGACATATATTATCCTAATACACACCAATACAAATACGTGGACCTGCTTCAGGTCACCCACGTTGCCTTACCTTGCTATGAGGTCACCATACCTGCAATGCCATCACTTGACATGTAGGCCCCACGTGCTTTCGACATGAAACGTGTGTCCCCATGATCGAACGATCAAGAAGGGCTCATAAGGATCCTTAGATCCACATTACACATTAATTCACGACTCCGATCATCGGGAAATATTGACATAACAACATCCCTGTCCTCCTGAAGAGGTCAACACTGAGCTCATGATATAGTAGATCCGACGGTCAGGTTAACTCCTGGGAATCGTCAGATCTACGACCCACATTAACTTCGGGACTTCAGAGGATTCACCTCCTGTAAGACGAATGTTCCCAATTCGCCAGACCCACGAATTCCAAAATACTCGAAGGATTAACATCCGCATTCCTTCACCATATCTGACGATCGTGAAGATCTTCGACTCCTCCCAAACTAGTCTTATCCATTCGTCTCCCAAAGGAAAGGATCGTCCCTTTCGAGACATGAATCTCACTATCCTTCCTGAGCTTCATCAACTCTAAAATACTTAAGAGGTTACCGGTCTTTTCTCGCCTCGAAGAGGCTCGGTGCGTACATGCACTACCTCTCCTGAGCTTAACAAACTCCTTTCTCTAGGAGACTCAGAACGACCGGGAGTGTCGACATGAACACGTTAAACTATTCCCAAGGTCGACAAACTCACAATTCATTTATTCTAACTTGATCCACCACATGGCTTAGGCATTTACGTGCACAAGCCAGATAATTCCTTACTTGCTTAAATACACCATCAGGAAGAATTAAAGGGATACAATATAACCATTAAGAAAACATGCACATCCCTAAAACATTCATAGGATATCCAACTTTAATCTATAGTTACAGTTCAATTAAACAGGAAAAGAGAATACTTATCTATTACAAGTTGTAGCCAACTAACTAACT
>ML778419.1:70578-85544 GCA_009831015.1 Picea engelmannii
AAGGCAGCCAATCTATCTTCCAACTATATCTATATGGCTACCATCCAGCACTGGATATCAATCTGACTCATTGGGCTTCTAGAAGTGCCCCAACACTTCCTTTACCACATTCATGATCAACATTTAGTCAACCATTTTATCTTAATTATAACAATTTAATGTCTAATATCATTTGGACTATTCCCTTAAAGCCCAAATGCAATTTTGATTTATGCAGTTACTTACTAAGTATTCTAGTTCAAAAATACAGAGTATCTTTAGGTCAAGATTAGTCTTAACCATTACACCTAGAATTCTTTCTTTTGTTCAGCAATAGTCAGGGATGGAGGCCACTCTCCTCCTCCCACAAGAAATTCGATAGATTAGTTTCCTATCCACCAAGAAAGGGAGGATGTTGTGATTTCTCACTCAATCACTCTATATTTCTATAGCTCTATTTATCATCTTTATTAGAAAAACCCTACCCAACAATTCCTGTACCCATAAACAAAATTCGTTTCTCAGTTTCCCTTGAAACCCGAGAGCTGTGCATGCTCTCCCTTTTTCATAAAATGTTCACCAAACTCATTCCTCTGATTTTGAGGGATTGTACACATATACAAGGTTTAACCCTTCATTAAAACAATAATTATTACTGCTACTGATCCTTTCCATCCGTTCACATCCAAGTCTTGCTATTAGTTCCCATCAACATAATCCTACTCCTGTAGGATCAACTATAATTTCCCAAAGAAATGCTAGGCTTCCTTTGTCACAACTAGCATGATTTCAATATCGTTGGGTAAAATCCCAACTGTATTTTAAATCTGCATCCTTCTACAAGGAACTTATGCAGATGATTTCCGTCTGGTAGTAATATTCTCAACATGTTCATCCTAGCCTTGGTATCCCAATCTTATGTCTGTACAACAACACATACGATTACAGAGTGAAGTCAACTTCTTTATTTGGAAACATTAGCAATATACCGTGCAAATTTCCAAAACATCTATCAACAGTAAAATATATCATTCATATCTTTAGTAGAGGTTTAATAAGCTTCTTAGGAATCAGGTAATATAGGGTTTTACCCATTAAATTCTTCCAAAAATATTTTCATATGACTCAAGCATGAGCCCAAGCAAGCCAAGTGTTGTTGTCGTGCTTTGATACCAATTTGTAACACACCCGACCCCCAGGCACTCTTTTAAGGGATGGGGAATCATAATTTCATTTTCCTTAACTCTTTATAGGTTCCCCTTTTCTCTAAAGTGCAGGTTATTTCAAACCCACAGGATCTTTCCTGGCCCCTTTGAATGATTTGAACAACAACCACAAGATTTCCATGCTAGGCCCCTTCCTTCATGTGACCTCAGGCTGTGACCAAACGACAAGACAACAAGTGCCTATTTCGATACTTTGGAGCTTCGAACTCTCGATATTTTTCAACTTGTGACACCACAAGTCTCTAAAGTGCAATCCTTCCAGAGTTTCAGATCTTTTGACACAATCCCTTATGTATTCAACAGTCACGATGGAATCCAATGCTTCGGCCCTTGGGGGTTCTTACTCTAACCATCTCTGCGTTTCTTCCAGAGGGACTTTCCTTCAAAGTAGAAGATCTTCTGCCACACATCCTTTTCCAATGGATGGCTGGGATGACTTTAGATCTCTAGCCTTTGGGGATCCTCGTGCCTTCACACCTTGATGTTCCTAGATTCGGTCAACGCTAGACTGACCACATGATAGATTTGATGGTCTGAGGGCATCCACGTAACCCCAGAGATCTACAGCTTGTAACTTCTGCTCAAGGGTCCCTTGGGTCCCTTAGTTAGGCCATTCCTAGAGGGACATATGTTATCCCAAGACACACCGATAAAAATATGCGACACCTGCCTCAGGTCATCGATGTTCCCTTAACTTGCTATAAAGTCTCCATACCTAAAAATGCCGTCACTCAACACATAGGCCCCACATTCTCTTGACATGAAACACGCTTCCCCATGATCGAACGGTCAAGAAGGGCCCTAAAGGATCCTTAGATCCATGGTTAGGAAATCTTAACGTTACAACATCCCTATCCTCTCGAAGCGGTCAACGCCGAGATGCCGATATTGTAGATTTGACGGTTGGATTAACTCCTAGGAATCATCAGATCTATGACCCAAATTAAGTTCATGACTTCGGGACTTTGGAGGATTCACCTCTTGTATGACGAATGTGCCCAATTCACCGGACCTACGAAGTCCAAAGGACTGGAAGGATTAACATCTGCGTTCCTTCACTAGATCCGACAATCGTGAAGAGCTTCGGCTCCTCCCAAACTAGTCTCATCCCTTTGTCTCCCAAACGAAAGGATCTTCCCTTTCGAGACATGAATCTCGATATCCTTCCTGAGCTTTGTCAACTCTAAAATACTTAAGAGGTTCTAGGTATTTTCCCGCCTCACAGAGACTCGGTGTGTACATGCACTACCTCTCCTGAGCTTAACATACTCTTTCCTCTAGGAGACTCAGAACGACTAGGAGTGTTAACATGCACATTGGAAACTATGCCCAAGGTTGACGAACTCACAATTCATTTATTCTAACTTGAGCCACCACAGGGCTCAGGCATTTACATGCACAATCCAGATAATTACTTACTTTATTAAATACACCATCAAGAATAATTAAAGGGATACAATATAACCATTAATAAAACATGCACATCCCTGAAACATTGATAGGATATCCAACTTTATTCTACAATTACAGTTCAATTACATAAGAAAAGAGAACACTTATCTATTACAAGTTGCAGCCAACTAACTGACTATGGGTTTTCATCCTTCCACCCAACCATAGGATCAGAGGCATTTATTCTTAGTGCTATGGACACCCTCGTGCCAAGCCATGATATCACCAGGGAATTTATGCCAATTCTCATCGATTGTTTCTCTTTCACATTTTCTGTGAGATTTATCAGATGCTTCCTCAGCATTAAGCTCACGAACTTCTACTTGGGTCCCATTCTCTACATACTCTTAGAGATATCTGTCTCTATCATGGCCTCGATGAGGTTTATCAGACACTTTCTCCACATCAAGCTCTTGGCCTTTAGCTCGTTCTCTCCTGCTGGAATTTTCCTCGCATTCTCCACTCTTCTCTTCTTATACTCTTGCGTGCCTTGCACACACATCCCTCCTATCATGTTCCTTCCTATCAGAAGGAAACTCGGGTCAGTCTAGGTCTTCGATACCCTGTGGTACTTCAGGATGACCTTTTGTTTCTATACCATGCTTCCATTCATGGGGATGGTTGATGGTTCAACCACTGGTCCTTTTCTTATTAATTATTCTCTTATCGTTTTCACATTCTTTCCTCTAGTGATATCATGGATAGTACTTTCAAGGCTTCACCCTCATAGTCAGTTATTGGCAATTAAACAATAATACATTTACACTGTTCCCATGCCACATCATGGTAATCCTAATTAATGATTAATTATAGGTTGGGGGAAATATGGGTGTTACACCTCTCCTTTAGATACAACCATGCTAAGTTTTTCTCTCATAGATGATTTTTCATCTTTAAGATCCTTCATTTGTTTTTCCTATTGAGATCTTATTGGATCCACTTCATCAAGTATCTAACATGAATGATACAATTCCATTTATTTTCAACTATAGGATTCTCTCAGGGAAACATATAGAGGAAACCGAGTTTCCTCCTTCCTAGAACCATCATTAGGTCATGAACCAATTCTTCTACACATCCCTGGAAGTGATCATTTTTTTCAAGCGATGCCTTGTACTTTTCAATAACCAAATGTACCTAGCCTTCTAGAGGAAAATTTATTTGCATGTTTGGATCAATAATAGAGTTAATCTTAAATAAATTATTTAATAGTAGTAAAAAACTTCTCTAACTTTCTCCCTTTTGCACTTTTTCTAGACTTAGAATTTTTATCTGAAACCACTATCTTCGAAATAGAGAAAAACTGAAAAATATTTAGTAAGACAAAGTTGTTTGGCTTGTTGAGGAGAGAAAATGTTGATCACTATAATATTTCCATGTTTTTTGTTTTATGTATGGTCCCTTTTCCTTCTTTGAAAATATAAAAAATCCACAAAAGTCTCCTGGAGTAGTGGATTTTGGCATGTTTTTGCATCCCCATTCCAAACCCCTTGGAATTTGACCAAATTCTCCACTGGGTATTTTCATGTCTACTTCCCAACTTACAGTAAAAATATAATAACCAACAACAAGACGTCTATCAAGGAGTACCTTCATGTTCTTCAAAACCCACTACTTTTCTATTTGCAAAAATCTGGAGTAGACTTGGCCAATGACCCTCACTGGAACTTCTGTAGTGATTTTCACTACGAACCTACCAATGAATTTTCCTTTGAATATGGGATTTTCTAAATTTTTTATGGCCAAAACAATATTTTGGCTCCAAAATTCTCTTGATTTTTTAAGAACATCAATGAACTAATCCATCTTCTGAACCCTCATAATGCTCTACTTTGAACCAACTTTCCAATATCTGTACTTGTTGGAGGTTCTAGTTGATTGGTCGACTAGGTCAATTGAGCGTAGGGAGGAGTTGACTAATTAGTCAATTCAATCGATTAAACTAATATAACATGCCAATAGACTGCAAAGATGAGTCGATCGTTAGTCATATCAACTAATATAATACACTAGTCAATTGTAGAGATGATTCGACTAAGTAGCCAAGTCAGTCAACCATCGGTCAAATTGACTAATATAATACTCCTCATGACTGCAAAGATGATTTTATTAAGTAGTTGAGTCAGTTAACCATCGTTCAGATCGACTAATATAATTCACCAGTCGACTATAGAGATGAGTCGACTAAGTAGTCGAATCAATTGACCATTGGTCAGATCGACTTATATAATGCACCATTTGACTACAGAGACGAATTAACTAAGTAGCCGAGTGAATCAACCAACTTGAAATTTTATCGTGTTAGGGACCTAACCTCCCTAACCCCTCACGTAGGTAGACTAATTTAATTCCCTATAATAAAGGCAAATATTAATAAGGCCTAGTAATAAGGAAGAATAATTCAAATGTAAGAAGACCTAATATAAGCTTTCGCTTCTAGAAGGATATTCCTTTAGATTGTTCTTTTGAATAGATAGATTTAGTATAAATAGAAGTAGAGGGTATGAGAAATATTGTCTTGGATATTATTGTAATAGAGCTCTGCTCTGCTGTAGGTTTCCTCCTTGAAGTGGCAAGTGAACATTTCTATCAGTAATCAAAGTGCTCTTTCTGGTGCTATTATGTTATTGTTCTGGTTATATCATTGTTTCTCTGCCATTTCTAGCTATTTATTTCGATTTTGCATACTATTTTATATATGGAATACTACAAGTGGTATCAGAGCACATTCCTCGACAGAAAATTGTGGGTTAAATTTTTTCAGGGTAGAGACATATTATGATGTCTTAAAGCTACAAATATTTGTTGTTACATGCATAAACCCACGGTCGGGGAGTCATACATGCAGGAAATACAAGTGGTACTCAAGCACACATTTTTTGGCCACCCTTGTAACCCCTGTTGGTAACCCTTCGAGTGGTAGTGCATCAGACAACACCTGTATACAAATCGACCTAGATTTCCTGAAGCCCTCCATATATAACTGATCGACCGTCTGACTGCTATATTACACCAAGAACAACACTCGGGAAGATACTCTCTAGTACCTGGGTAGTCGGGTAGTACGACTAAGGGAACGACCTAGCCTATTTAGTTGGTTCCCTGAGATATTGGGCCGAGTACTAGTTTTGGACCCCACACGTATATCAAAGAGATATAACATAGGGAAAACCCTTGTTTGTAGAAACCCTGAATATCCTACCCCTGGGGATGGAAAAAAAAAAAAACCAGAACAAATAAGATCTATTTTCGCGCAACTCCGCCTTCAACATTCTGGTTGCAAAATTACTGCACATTTCTTCGTGTTAAACATTTGGGTATTTCATCACTGCAGTATTATTCAGGTCGAAGTATAACTCCATAGTTGTTGACAACCACCAGAACAAGGAAGACATCAAGATTATCATTGCCAACATTATCTTAATCAATTTGTCTATTAATATCCTCAAGGAACAATGTTCCCACATCGAAGACCTCAAAGACCTCAAAGGCCTCAAATCCACCTTTGAACACTTCATGGGCCATTTCCAGAACCCTTCCTCTTCTGAACAACCATATAATCAAGATGACCATGACTCTTCCCATTACCAAGGTCCTCATACTACCCACTTTTCTCGATACCTCCACCCTCCTCGAATTGAGGTGAACAAATTTGATGGATCAGATCCCACAGGCTAGGTTACCCAAATGGAACATTATTTCTCTTTTCATGGAATTACTAATGATTTATCCAAGCTTCGTTATGATGTCCTATATCTAGATTCGGAACGATGGCAATGGTGGAAATGCCAAAAAAAGGCATGCCAAGGGTATTTTTCTTGGACATAGTTTGTGGCCGAACTTTATGACCGCTTTAAATCTCACTCTGACCAAGTTAAAGAAGTTTGGGACAGTGGAAGACTTTATTGCTACATTTGTGCACTTGTCTTTCAGAACGGAGGGCATGCCAGATGATTTCTTTAGGGAATGCTTTATCAGTGGCCTCAAATATGAAATTCCTTCCCATGTTCTCATGGCACGCCCCCAGACTTGGTTGGAAGCTACTAAACGAGACAAGGAATCCAAACATACTCCTCCTAGATCCATAAACCCTCCTTTCCTCCTCGCCCTAAACCCACCAAATTTTCTCCTCCTGCAACTCCCCTCAAGATCCAGAAATTAGCCAGGGATGAAATGGTTGAACGTTAACTCAAGGGTCTTTGTTATAATTTTGACGACAAATATTTTCCCGGGCACAAGTGTAAGGAACAAAATATTTTTATGGCTGTGACTGAGGATATTTCTGAAGATTATGTAGTTTTTCCGCCTATGGAGGAACTACCACCAACATATGACCCACCCGAAGTTGATCCGATGATTTCACTTAATACCCTCAATGGATTCTCTGCTCCCCAGACTCTCAAATTAATTGGTTACATAAAAAATAGGAAAGTCATCATCCTTGTGGACAATGGTAACACCCATAACTTTATTCATCTCTGCATTTCCCAAGAAGTCAATTGTTACATCCATGCCATCAATAATTTTCAAATCATGATTTCCTATGGTGGTTCCATGAAATGTGGGGGACGATGTGAAAATGTGCGACTCCAAGTTGGTCAGTATCACCTGAAATCCCATATGTTTTCTATAGAAATGGGTGATTGTGACATTGTTCTTGGTGTCGAATGGTTATGCACTCTAGGCCCCTTTCTCATGGATTTTAAGGACTTAACCATGCAATTCCAACAGGAGGGACAACAATATAAGTTCCAAGGAATCACAATAGGCTCCCCTGAGATCATCGGTTCCCATCACATGGAAAAGATCCTAAAAAAATGTCATTCCGGAATTATATCCCAACTCCACTCCATTCATGATGTTGAGACACCTTCTGTGCATCCCGATCTCCAAACTATCCTCTCTTGCCACCAAGTTGTTTTTACCACCCCAAAATAACTCCCCCCTTCCTGTAGTGTCCATAATCATTCAATCCCTCTCATCCCGGGAAATATTTCCCCCAATGTTTGGCCTTACCATCATCCCTTTTCCTAAAATAGTTAAATTGATAAAATTATTCATGAATTACTAGAAATTGGTGTTATCCATCCCAGTACTAGCCCCTATTCTCCCATGTGGTCATGGTCCTAATTAAATAAGGTACTTTGCACATGTGTTCTAATTTTTGCTCCCTCAACAAACTCACAATCAAAGAAAAATTCCCCATTCCTATCATTGATGACCTCTTGGATGAATTGAGTGGTGCTCAATACTTCACCAAATTGGATCTACGTTCTGGCTACAACCAGATCTGTATGAAAGAAGAAGACATCCCCAAGATTGCATTTCACACTCACGTGGATCATTACGAATTCTTGGTAATGCCCCTTGGATTGTGTAATGCTCCTTCCACTATACAAAGTCTTATGAATCATGCCTTATGTCCTTTTCTCCATCATTTTGTCTTAGTTTTCTTTTATGATATTCTCATTATTGTAAAACTTGGTCATCCCATCTCTCCCATGTGAATCAAGTTCTCCATATACTCTCTAAGAACCAATTTTTTCTCAAACAATCTAAATGTGTCTTTGGTGCCTCAAAAGTGGAATACCTGGGTCATATTGTCAGTAAGGATGGTGTCTGAGTGGATCCTAAGAAAATTGAATCTATGAAAGATTGGCCTCGCTCTAAAACTCTTAAGATCTTGTGTGGTTTTCTGGGTTTAATGAGCTATTATAAGGAGTTTGTTAGGAATTATGGAAAGATTGCAGCTCCTCTCACTTCCCTCCTTAAAAATAATGCTTTCACTTGGACTTCAGCTGCAGATCATGCCTCCCAAGCCTTAAAATATGCTATGTGTTCGACCCTTTTCCTAACACTCCCAAACTTCACAAAGACATTTGTATTGGAATGTGATGCTTTCGAGAAAGGAATTGGACCCATCCTCATGCAAGATGGAAGACCCTTGGAGTTCACTAGAAAACAACTTTCAGAGTGACATTTGGGCCAATCCATTTATGAAAAAGAAATGTTATCTATTCTGCATGCTATGGATATCCAATGTCCTTATCTATTGGGTCAACGATTCCAAATCAAAACTGATCATTAGAGTCTCAAGTATTTCCTGGAACAACAAATTTCATCCCCAACGCAACAAAAATGGGTGACCAAGCTATTTGGCTATGATTATGAGATCATTTACAAGAAGGGAAAGAAAAATGTAGTGGTCGATGCTCTTTCCTAGAAATATGAAGAAGACAAGTCCCTTTTCTCCCTCTCCTTCATTGTACCAGATTGGCTCCAAGATGTTAGTTAGGAATGGATGCAAGACCCCAAAATTTCTATCCTTTCTCCACCAATTGCAACACAATTATTTAGTTTCTACATGGTACTCTTGGAATAATGAAGAGATTCGCTACAAAGGCCGTTTGTATTTATGCAAGAAATCCCAACTTAAATCCACAATTCTTTCTGAACTTCATGCCTCACCCACAGTCAAGCATTCGGGATTTACCAAAACCTATGAATGGGTCAACTGTTCTTTTTTCTAGGAGGGTATGAAACATGACATCCACACCTTTGTGGCTAAATGTGAGGTCTGTCAACACAACAATGGAGAAACTATCAAAGCTCCGAGCACACTCCAACTGCTTTTGATTCCCCCTACTATTTGGCGAGATATTTCTATTAATTTCATGGTAGGATTACCTAAATCAGGAAATAAGTCAGTCATCATGGTGGTCGTCCATCGTCTCTCCAAATATGCTAATTTTTGTGCTCTTCAACACCCATTCACAACTGCCACAATGGATCAAATCTTCATGGATAATATCTTCAATATTCATGGCATGCCTAATTCTATTGTCTTTGACAGAGACCCAACTTTCACTAGCCATTTTTGGAAAGAATTCTTCAAGCTACAAGGCACCCAATTGCATCTCATCACTGCCTATCACCCCTAGATGGATGGCCAGAATGAATTTGTCAACAAGTGTTTGGAAACATATTTGAGGTGTTTTGCATTTGAGCAGAAAAAATAGGTGGGATCAATGGTTACCCCTAGCTGAATGGCGGTACAACAACTCTTACCATACAAATACTCGCATGACTCCTTTTGAAGCAATCTATGGCCAAACGCCTCCATCAATTCTCTCCTATATTTCAGGGGTCTTGAAGGTTTAAGAGGTTGAAAATAATATTACAGTCTGTGAGGCTATTCTTCGTACCCTCAAAGACAACTTGTTCATGGCTCATAATCACATGAAGAACAAGCAAATCAAGGTTGTTCTGAACGCCATTTTGTTGAAGGGGACCAAGTATTTATTCAACTACAACCTTATAAGAAGATGCCACTCAAAGCTCAACACTGTCAGAAAATTGCACTTGAATTTTCTGGTCCTTATACAGTGCTCAAGCGTGTGGGATCGATGTCCTATTAGTTAGCTCTACCCAGTCATTCAAAGCTCCATCTTGTTTTTCATGTTTCCTTCTTAAAGAAGGTGATTGGAACTAAGTGCCAAACTCAAACTAGTCTCCCTGAGTTGGATGAAGAAGGTTCCATATGGTTGCAGCTACAAGCAGTCTTGGCCCAGAGAGAGCGTCATCTTCATCAACGCACCATCCAAGAATTTTTAGTCCAATGGAAAGATACCCCTCCAGACGATGCCGCCTGGGAGCCGACCACCATTCTACAACAATTCCCTCATCTGAAGCCTTGAGGACAAGGTTGTTCTTCAAGGGGGAGGGCATGTTAGGTACCTAACCTCCCTAACCTCTCACGTAGGTAGAATAATATAATTCCATGTAGTAAAGGAAAATATTAATAAGGCATAGCAATAAGGAAGAATAAGTCAAATGTAAGAAGACCTAATAGAAGCTTCTGCTTCTAAAAGGATCTTCCTCTAGATTGTTCTTTTGAATAGATAGATTTAGTATAAATAGAAGTAGAGGGTATGAGAAACCTATCTTGGATATTATTGTAATAGATCTCTACTCTGCTAGGGGTTTCCCCCTCGAAGAGGCAAGTGAACATTGCTATCAGTAATCAAAGTTCTCTTTTTGGTGTTATTCTGGTACTCTTATGGTTATATCATTGTTTCTCTGCCATTTATAGCTAATTATTTCTTTTCTGCATACTATTTTATATCTGGAATACTACATATTCGAATCTATTCCAGAAACATTTATAGAGTTTGTTCTAAAATCCTTTGTAAATTTAGTTATAACAACACCAATATCATCAACAATTGATTTTGCACTACATTATTGAGCACTTGTCTTGTAAATTTCATCATTTCCACACTTTTCCAAAGGTTCTTGTCTAAGCGAGTACCATGATAATAGAAAATTCATCCTTTAAGGCCAATTTCAATTCTATAATTGGAAAATGGATGCAATTAATTATTGTTTCGACTATTTTGAGCACAAATTCAACCTGAATTGCTCATAAATTTGTGGATTTTTCTGAATTTTCCAAAATTCACCATGGATGACTCTGAAACTATGAATTTTGGCTAATTCCAAGCCTCCTCTCACTTTAGTATGAGTGTAATCTTTGAGAGTTTTAATTTTTTCATTTTTTTATCCCCAATTTCACGTTTTGACAAGCAATTTGTAGGCATATTCTAAAAATTCCACTTCTATAGATTATGCTCTAATACCAATCTGCAACATACCTAGACTCCTATATGAGCCACATTACTACCATTCCAATTATGTTCATGCCATACTTTCAAATTTCATCCAATGTGGCTCATATTTACATAATTAACAACTCTGTTACCATATAATAATTATAGCCAACATATGATACATATATCCAGGCCTAATAACATGCATATCCATGAATAAAAACATAGGAATATCGAGAATAATTATTCATAGAAACATAAATTAAGCACACAAAAGAGACATCATAAACATCATAAAAATACCATAACAAGACTACTTATATTTTATGTAATCACCAACTGGCTGCAAACCTCAGAATTTCCACCTAGCTATAGACAATCTTGTTCTAGTTCTCTCAATAACAGGCCACCCCCAAGATGGGTTTGTGGATCCACTAGGGTAAAGGATACCTAAGACAACTAGCTCTCACAAATATTATAGGTAAGTGTTTAAACCAAGGTACCAAACTTTGATAACAATTCCAACTAGAAAAAATCTCATTCCCCTCAATATATACAACCCAAAGAAGTGTATGCCCTTCTTTGCATCACAGTTCCTCAATCTGTCCCACTTCCCTTCTAGGGATCCAACATAGGTTGGACATGAAGTCTCAGTGTTGTGGCTCTAGGAACTATAGTTATACCAATGGAGTCTCCAAGAATCCTCCAAGTCTCACACATTGGAATTCTGACCATCCAATTCCCCCTCTAGGGATCCATTCTTCCCCACAGAAACCCAAGGAGAATTGGCAACAAAATACCCCCTATTATTCACAAGGTTTACAAGGATATAGGGTCTCAGTGGCTCCCTAGGCTCACACCCCACTCCAAATCACATAATGATCCATGAATGCTCCATTTTCCATTGGAAACAAATCTTATATATGCATGCCACCCTTTTGACAAGTGTCACTCAAAGAACTACACTCCCACCACTTGGGAACTCATTGGATCTCTTTAGAAACTTAGGATGAAGTACATAAACTTGTTACTTTAGTCTTATATCATGCCTTTATGAATTAGGAATATATCCTCATAAAGTGACTTGGGCTAAAATAAGGTTATGACACTGGCTTAGGAAACATCTCTTGGTTTATCCCCCTCGCCTTTCCTTCTTGTTGAGGCTTGTCCCTCGATACTCTTTCTTATGACTTGGTCTACAACTGTGATAAATTTTATTAATATGAGTACATGCATAATTAAATATTTTGTCTCTTCATCCTTGATTTTTATAGGCTCTTTGGCCCCAAAAAAACCATCTAGGAAGTCTAGTTAATTAGGAATTTGACCAATGTAACATGTCCATCGAATGTATGCATGAGTCGACTGAGTATTCTACCCAATCAAATGTTAGATTGGGTCAACCAAGGTAACATGGAATTTGACCTACTAGCTCACTAGCCTATATAACATCTGTACATATACAATTTACAACTGGGGTATTACATTCGATGCCCAACAACATCACTTTTTAAACCATGAACCTTTTCCAACAAACCCCTACCTTGAAATCTTTGAAAAATATAAAAATTAGTTGAAGTGAACAAAAAATATTCCAAGAGTAGTGGTGGTGTGAATAGACATTGTTATCACTTAAGAAAAATGAGCATAGATCCACAAGTAAATGATGTAAACCAATCTATAAAATCGTCTATATATCGATCTAGGTCCATAACCAAAACCATTAATGTATGGAACCACACACCCCATAACTATTCATATAATGTGGATCTATAAGATCAAGGTGGACAATGTCAACTTCATATTCCCAACCGATGGTTAGCCAAGTCCACCCCTTGGTTGACTCATTTTTAGTGGACACTCTCTTCATGGTTGACTACACATTCCAACAAGGTGAGTTTACAACAAGCACATATGGTTCCAACATCCTCCCTTAAACTCTTCGAAGATGAATCAAATTATAACAAAGCACATAACAATCCCCCCCTAATTTGATAGGGATGACAAATGATGATGAAATTGATCTAGCCAAATATAGTAAGGAAACAGTACTGCCTCTAAATCACAATGTGAAAACAACCATCATATTGATCAATTCAAGGTATAGTAAGACTTCTATGAAAGTAATTTTAAGCAATTGTTGGCTCAAGAGAATTCTCCACCTGGTCTACTCTAAAAGCAATGAAACAATCCAAGTACCATGTCGACAATACGATAATATAAAAACAACATTAGAGTAACAATAAAGTTCCAAAACTATTATCCAAATAATCCATGTTGATTAGTTGACTAGATAACAGGGCATACCAAATACAAAAAATGAAATTGGTATCTACCCATCATATAAATAATCTTTGTCAAGGAAGGATATCAAGGGATCCAGTGATCATCATATCAGTTCCTATTGTGGCACATCATGGTTCTTAGTTGGCATTTTATAATTGATAGATGAAACTCATTTAACTACACACTAGTTTTCAACAATAATTGAAACTCCTCTCCGTGTTCCGATATTTATCATTAAACAACTTAGTAGAACTCAATTTAGTGGCTCTCGATAGTAATTCTTATTTGATAAAAAAACTAGAGATCTCAAGTTGGATTTAATTCATCAAAACATCAATATCATCCCCACTTAAACACAAATAAGGTATCAATAATATAACAGTCCATAAGGCACACATCAATACCTTCAAACCATAAGAAAAACATGTCAAACAATATAACCATCTAACAAAATATATTTCGTCAAATTCAATCGTCTAATACAATCAATTGAACCTTAGTGGACGACTCCAATGGATAAACTAAAAAAAGGGGATAATTGTATGACTGTACAATCGATGATATACATCTGTAGGAAGTCTGCAAGCACCTATTCAAATGTTTCTACGATCAATCTTCAATTCAATGCTCAATCTTGGTAGCTGGTATCAACCTTGAATCACAGAAACACAATCATCAACAGGTTGAGTAATAAATAAAAAATTCTATCAGAGATATGATCGAACTCGATAATCCGAATGGAAGATTCAAGATATGATTTTATTGTAAAAAGAACAATGCCAAGGTAAACCATGCGAGGACACGAGGATTAGTAAGAGCGCATCATTTAATCCTTGGATAAAAAGGTTGGAACAATGCTTATAGATGCGCTAAAATAAATCTTTATTTAAAGGAACTGAACTGAAAATTCACAAAGAAGTGGATAAGGATCAGGTAAAAAGAATATGAGTAGACTCAAATCAGACTCAATCAATACGCAACTTAAAAATTTGTGACCTTACGTCCAAATTAATTATTAATAAAAGTTAGATGGGTCGACTGCATCAGTGTGCACATTCCCATACGAGGGTATTCATTTTCCACCAATTTAATATAATTTCCTTATAACCTGTAATGAATCATAAATTCTAGAATTGAAATATACCAGGTTTTCCTCTCATCATAGGAATTAATCTAATTTATTGTTCATCATAGGAATTAAACTAATTTATTGTTATCATTTAGTTACATTTGTTCTTGTCAACCGTGACTATAACAGATACACATAACAACATACTGTTATTCCTTTAGCCAAGCATTCTACCATACACATTAAGGTACATAATTTTCCAGAAACAATTTTTAATTGATTCCAATCAATAAATATAAATGATAAATCATTTTGAGCATTCATCTTGCTTATATATATATATAT
>ML778419.1:85570-111249 GCA_009831015.1 Picea engelmannii
TCTACTAATTTAATGACCAAATTTGAAAATATCATAACAAGAAATTGAAGGTGATGAACATGGTCCTTTGCTTGAACTTGAGCCTTCCTCTTACTCTCGCTTGCAATCCAAGAACTTCACTGGTACCTCCTAGCCAATGCTAGGGGTACTCTTCTTCCACCTTAGCCCCCCGAGACGCAAAGAGGACACACACAAGAAACCAACAAACAATAGCTCCAAGGCTTGCCTCACAAGGAATAACTTCCACTCTTTTTTCAAGCTTGGTATCCCAACTCTCACAAGTAAAACAAAGTACACATTGTTTTGACAATATAACATTACCAATAATAAGTGAGCTCCCTTTTCCTTCTACCACATTTGTTTTGTAGAAAAATCCCCCATGACACATGTCCTCATGCACAATTAATTATCTTTTTAATTAATTTAATTAAGATTATTCACCCACACACTTGTCACACTCTCCCCAAGTTGCACAAGTAATTACCATTTTTATTTTACTTAAAAAACCAATTTCCATCACATTCCCCCAATGTGTTCTTATTTTTTCTCTTAGTTGTCCCTTCCCCAAATTTTCATTTAATGAGTGTCTCCTAACTAGATCTTACTTAGAGTTGGATTATGAGTCTTCTTCTAGTTAGACTAGTGGTAGGTTGACTCAAAATTTTATTCCATGTGTATTCATATTCTCTCATATTATTATTTTTTCTATTTAAAAAATTCATTTTATTAATTTCATGCACAGATGTGCATTTTCCAACCTTTAAATTTTATTCTCGTTTTTTCTAGAGTTTGATTATATTATCAAATCTTTTAATTTATCTTATAATTCATTTAGTCCCTTATTTAAATTTAGACTTAGACTTAGTCTTGGACTTAGGATTATAATGTTTTTAGGTTTCATAATTAATAATTTACTATTTAATTAATTATTTTATTCTAACAAGGTCCAATCATTTCAATATTTTCTAGGCCACCTAGATTTATTGACTCAAATTTTAATTACGCGACATTCCCTTCAAGACGCACCTCCATGCTCCAAGGGTGCCACTCACCTTTGACTGGTTTTGAAAGTTTGTCCAACCCTTTGAGTCAACACTCTATTCGGTCGACCTTGTGAGAGACTAAGGGCTTCTAAGGAACAAGGACTCTGCCTTATTGTGCACCCCTTAGAAATATTCGTGAGCGACTATCTCAATCTTCCCTCACAACATCATGGACCTCTCAAACTAGGTAATTGTTAACCTACAGTTCAAGCCATGAGGAGAGTGCTAGTAGGCCGTGATAGGGACACTGCCACACCTCTCCCTCAAATGTCTGGTTTCTGTGCATGGTCTATTTACTCCTTATGTGAGTCGAATTAGCAAGCATCGTCAAGTCTGCATCCACTGGGAAAAAAATGTCAATAATCTATATACATAAATCATACTGTCATCTATCATATATCACATGTGTGTAAAATGAAATACTCAAACAATATAATCCACTCCCTAAATCAATTTGGAGTCCAAGGAAGTTCATTGATTCCATCAACATCCATAACCTGTCATGTGTCCTACACACTCAGGAAAACTTGTCAATATCATCTAGCAATACATATACATCAAAATAAAAATAAGTCACAACACATCATCATCATCATATATAACCCATAATCGAAACTAAATCATAATATACCATAGCCAGATCACTTGCACACAAGTGTCCTCAAAGAATATGTCAATAAAAGTGTGCTCAGTTACATGCACCCCCTATTGTTTTAAATTTCATCCTGAAGTTTGTACAGTATATAAAAGGAAAGTAAATAAATGTATCTGATAATAGATCTAAATGTCTAATCTATCAAACAAGTAAAGAAACTATTGACGCATCTCGTATGCATCCTCCCAGGTAGCCGAGTGTGGACTATAGTTGCCCCACTGGACCTTGACCTGATCGACTATTTGACACCGTAGCTGTCAAATGTGATGGTCCAAAATGAGGATTGGCTCTGCCATGAGAGCACCCTCATCTGAAACCTGTAAGGAACTCATGTCAATAACATGCGATGGATTACTAATATAATTTCGTAAAACAGATACATGAAATACATTGTGCATACGCCTCAAAGAATCAGGTAAGGCTAGTTGATAAGCCACGAGTCCTTTCTTTTCAACAACCTAGAAAGGTCCCACAAACCTGGGAGAGAGTTTAACACCCTTTCCAAACTTGATCGAACTCTCGTGTGGTTTTACCCACAAGAAAAATCTGTTGCCAACTTCATAACTGCGGTCAATGTGTTGCGCATCAACATAACTCTTCTACCGATCCTATGCTTATTTAATCCTCTATATTATCGATTGCATCTGTTCTTCCATTTCTTGGATCACTTCTGGTCCTACCAGGAGCCTATCCTCAAGTTGATCCCAACTTAACGACGTCCGACACGGTCACCTATAAAGAAACTAAAACAATGCCATCTTAATATTAATTTGGTAATTGTTGTTGTATGCATATTCTACTAATGGAAAGAAGTCTTCCCAAAAATTTTGTTGGTCCATTACATACATATGTGACATATCCTCCAAAATCAGGTTTGTTCTTTCTATTTTTCCGTCTGTCTCTGGGTGATATGTTGTACTAAAGTTCAATTGTGTTCCCAAGGCCTCTTGGAAACTTTTACAAAACCGTCCTGTAAACACCAATCCTCAATTGGATATGATCCTTCTCGGTAAATCATGTAATATCACAATCTCGCTGAAAAATACTCTAGCTATATATGACGTTTGATACGTCGTATGCATTGGAATAACGTGTACACTCTTCGACAGAGTGTCAACCACCACAAAACTTGAATCGTTTCTCCTTGCCATCAATGGAAATCCAACAATAAAATCCATTGAAATGACCTCCCATTTCAATTCAGGAATGGTGTTTGGTTGTAACAATCTTGCTGGATGTCTATGATCATCCTTCACCGGCTGACATTCTAGACATCTTGCCACGTAATTAAATATGTCCACTTTCATTCATTTCCAGAAGAATAAGGGCTTGAGGTCTTCCTTCATCTTTGTGACTCCCGAATGAGCCATGTACATTGCTCGATGCGCTTCACTCAAGATCAAATTTCTTAATTCGTCGTTAGGTGGTATGTAAATTATGTCGTTAAATCTCAAAAATCCATCGTTGTCCAATGGGTAACCTTGAAACTTCAGTACCAACATGGTATTTTTTCCAATACTATCCTTAAATTATTTATATTAGTCATCATCTATCTGTAAAGTTAGAATCTTTTCTCGAAGATTCATCTTAAGAGGTATTACCGAGAATATGCATGGTCTCCGACTCAACACATTTGCCACTCTTTTCACCATTCCTTTAATGTAAGTAATCTCAAAGTCGTATTCGCTAAGTAGTTCTGACCAATGCCTCTGTCGTGTGTTCAAGTCACTTCGAGTAAATATATGTTGCAATCTGCAATGATCTGTCTTTAATTCGAATTTTTGTTCTGTTATCGCACAATTTGTACTTTCCCAAAAGCCAAAGGCAAGTGAATAGTAAATTGGCGTAACAATAGGTTGTCCTATCCCTGTCACCTAAATAAGACACCTCTTTCTATTTAGGGGTGAAAACCCATGTGAGACGTCCTCGATGACCTGGGGGTTTGAGAAGGCAAAGGTAATGCTATCAAGAAAAGTTTTTCCCTTCTCAAAAGTCACACTGATCAGAAAGTCCCAAAGGTTTAACAATATGAAGCAAATATATGCTTAAGTGTACATGCCCAAAACAATACAACAACAAAAAACTATTTTGCAAGTAACAATTGATGTTAGAGCTTCATAAAACGTTGGACTTTCAATAAAAGCAATAAGTTGATGTATAAGATGAAGAAAAAATAAATTTATAACAACAATGTAGATATATTAATAGCTTCACAATTAAGCCTTGAATAAGCTTAAAAATGACCCAAAATGGTAACCTAGAATTAACAATATGCTAGCACTTGTCAAAAGCTAAGATGGCAATGTAAAAATCAACTTTAACAATTTTTTTTAGGAGCTTTTACTGCTGCAATATATGGTTGTAGCTTACTTTTGTAACAACAACAAGAATGTTAGTAGATTAGTCTAATCTAGGGTTAGGAATAGTTAACAAATAACTTAAGGTAAATGGTTTGAGGGTTGTTTTCATCCATCAACCAAGTATAAGGTATAAACCAATGTATTTAGGGTTAATGGAGTCACTTTTTGCGGAAAAAATCTTGAAGGAAACAAATGATAATGTGTGAACTGAAGACAAGAGGGAGAATGGTTGAGGTGTTGGTAACCCAAGGCCTTAATCACAAAACCCTAGAAGGAAAACGACTACTAGGATGTAGGTAACCCTAGGCCCTAGTGATTTTTCTTCTTCTTTATCTCAAGCTTAAGATAAATAAAATCTTGATGAAGCAATGGTGTTAGAGTTGTTGGCATAGGGGCAGACCCAGGGTTCAACTCCAAGAGCACACCAACAAGCCCTAACTACTGGCCCTTTCGACAACACCTGTGAAGCAGATGCAGTCTCACTCGAAGCAATTATGAGGGGGTTGCAGGATAGGGATGCCTACAACCAAGGGGAATATCAAGTGGATCTAACACATGAACAACACAACATTCATATATCACTTATCAACTTAGATCTACTTTGTGCATCTACTTATCATCTCTAACACAACAATGAAATCACAATATATCAATGATAGAGATAGAATATCAATCACACACAACACCACATATACGTGGTTCACCCTCTCTCTAGGGATACGTCCACAGAAATGTTATTTATAATATATTAAGATGAAGCATACAGTCCTTGTCTGTGCTCTTAGCTAGCAGATCTCTTCTCTTCTCCTCTCTTTCTCTCCCCTCCCTGCACACCCAGTTGCAGGGTTGATCTTTACACCCAGCTGAAGATCTTACAATACCAGAAGGCTCTCACACTTAGTACTTCTCTCTCACACAACAGTAATATTTTTCAACAATACTACTAGATCGACAGAAATATCATACCAACCCAAAGTACCGAACCAAACTAGGCCCTCATGACCTTTATTTATACATTACAATCACTCACCAACATCCCTAGGCTGAAACCTAGGTGTCCAAAACCCTAGGTGTCTAAAACCCTAGGTCAACTTGACCCATATTTTCAGGGCTTCACCAACCTGTCTTTCCTTTCTTCTCGCGCGGTGATCCAAAGAATCCAACGGTGGCTTTTCCACTTGCTGACTTGTCCACAATCCTTCTTCCTTGCTTATCTATCATTCTTGATCTCCTCATCCAACCCTTTCTTTCTCGGACTTCACTCCATATTTTCTTCTCTTTTTCTCACTTCGACCCAATAACAGTCACTGCGTCTTGCGCGAAGTTTTCATTTTGCCTTTTCTTCCTTGATCTTCGCTTGCTTCCATAGCCAAGGGCCAACATGCACCCAAAACTCACTTGTGACTCGTCCCGAGGCACTTCAAATATGAGCTTCTTGTTTTACTTCAATTCTTGACTGCATAGTGAAGCCTCTGCTTTCTTCTCCTTGCCTCCTCTTTTTCCTTGTGCTTGTGTCTGGTACCCAGTTTCAACTGCACCTGGTACCTAGATCCGTTTCTTCATGCTTTCACTGAGACCTGCGAGGCAACTGGTTGTCATAGTACAACTTCAGTCGACTCCCATTCACTAATCCTTCCTTCCAATCCCCATTCAGAGTATTCAATTGCGTAGCTCCTCCCTCTGTAAAATAAGCGATCTCATATGGCCCTAGCCAATGTGTTATGAACTTTCCAGGATGTTTTATGAACTTGTTGTCATATACCAGTACTAAATCACCTTGTTTAAATGCCTTCTTTTTGATGTGTCTGTCGTGGTAGGCCTTCCCTCTTTCCTTCTATACTTGTTGATGGAATCCTACAACAAATCTGTCTTCCTCTAATTCAACCAATTGTGCAAGCCTCTCTTGAACAGGGCCAAGGTCATCCATATCTGTAAAGGAAACAATTCTTAGGCTTGGTACCAAATATTCCATTGGAACAACAACTTCAAGACCATATACCAACTTGAAGGGGGTATGCATTGTTAGTTTCTTGCAAGTGGTCTTATAGGCCCATAATACTGCTGGTACTCTTAAATCCCAATCATCCCTGTTCACACTACAAATCTTCATGAGCATTGTCTCCAAAATCTTGTTGAATGCTTCAACTATCCCATTTGCTTGTGGATGGTACGGTGTGCTCTTCTGATGGTGGACTGCAAATTCTTTAATCAGAGCTTCAACTGTCTTATTGATGAAATGTGTTTCTTGATCACTCATAAGGATCTTTGGGCATCCAAACCTGGTTATGATGTCATCGAATATGAAGCGCGTAGTTGTAGTTGCACTAGAGTCCTTGACTACTCTTGCTTCGGCCCATCTAGTCAAGTATTCTGTTGCTGTAATTATGTGCATTTCTCTTGTACGCTTTCCTGGTGGATTTATAGGTCCAACGAAGTCAATGACCCATTTCTCGAAGGATTGTAAGGTGAACTATGGGGCTAATGGAATTTCATCTCTTCTAAATGGTTTCCCAACTCTTTGGCATACATCACAGGCTCTGGAATATTCTTTAGCATCTCTGTGTAAGGTAGGCCACCAAAGGCCAGCTCTTAGAACCTTCTGCATAGTCGCTTTTCCTGCATAGTTCCCTCCTGCAAGGCCTTCATGAGCTTCTGCAAGTATCATTGGTCACTCTACCTCCATAAAACATATTCTTAATATCTCATCAGGTCCCATCTTGTATAGATGTCCAACTATAAGTGATAAGTCTACAACACACACTACTAGTTGTTTCTTCTAGAGAATTGTATATTCACTAGGTGCCATTCCTGTTGATAGGAACTGGACTATCTATACAAATTGGTCATTGATATTTCTAATGGACAATAGCCGTGCATCCGAAAGTGCATCCTCTAAACTCATCGGTTCTTTACCGTGTTCCAACCTTGACAAGTTTTCAGGACCTTTGTTCATTCTCCTTGGCTTTACTATGATCTCAAAATCATATTCTTGAAATAGCAACAACCATTTGCATATACTTCCCCCCAACACTGGCTTGTTGACTAGGTATTTTAGTGTGGAGTGATCAGTAAACATTTTAAAGTGTCCTCAGAACAAGTAGTGGTAAAATTTATGCAATGCATACACCATGGATAACCCTTCTCGCTCAGTGGTGGTGTAATTAATCTTAGCAGTGGATAGCTTCCTGCTAGCAAAGGCTAACGGGTGGTCAATATCTCCTTCTCTCGGTTGTGCTAACATAGCTCCTAAAGAAATGGAAGATGCATCGACATGCACATGAAACTCCTTGGTATAATCTGGGAAAATCAGAATGGGCGCAGTAACCATTTTCTGTTTCAGTGTGTTGAAGATCTGCTAGCATTCTTCTGTCCAACTAAATTAACAATCCTTCTTCAATATTTTTTCCATGGATGCTGTGATCTGAGCATATCCTTTGATGAACTTCCTGTAATATCCTGTGTGTCCCAGCACAATGCGCGGCTGTTTAACTGAAGTAGGAGGGGGTAGATCAACGATAATGACAATTTTGGATGGATCTACCAACAATCCTTGCTTGCATACAATATGACCTAACAACACTCCAAATGGTGAGAAGAAAATACATTTCTTCAGGTTCAAATCAATTTGACACTACCTGCATTTGTCCAACATTAGCCTTAGACATTCAATATGATTTTTCAATAAACTAAAAACAGTCCAATCATCAAATTATGCTTCTAGGAATTTATGCAAAAATTCCTTGAATGCTTCAACCACCACTCTGGAAAAGATGGCTGGGGAATTATTTAATCCAAATGGCATTACTGTATACTGATAGGATCCCCACTCTATTGCAAACGTGGTCTTATGGCGATCTTCCTTGTCAATCTGGATCTGATGGTATCCTGAAAATCCATCTATAAAAGAATATACTTCCTGGCCTCCCACATTATCTAGCACTTCGTCAGTGAATGGTGTAGGGAAGGGGTCATGAAAAAAAGCCTCATTCATCTTCCTGAGATCTACGCATATCCCGATCTCTCCTGTTTTCTTGTCTTGCACCACCATAGGGCTTATCCACTCTGATTGTTCGACAGTCTCTATAATCCCTGCTTCCAACATTTTGTCGAGCTCAATTTTCACTTTCTCCTTATATTTAGGGTTTAGTCTGTAAGGTATCTGTTTAACTGGTCTAGCATCTGGATTCAAAGGAATCCTCATATCACCCATAGGCCCTTTAATTCCCTTCATATCAGTGAAATTGGTTGGAAACAAGTCCTGGTATTTATGCAGTAACTCTGTAGTTTTATCAATGGTAGCAACATCCCAATAATCCCCAACATTTGCAAAATTTGGTGTCTTCTCTGTTCCAATATTGACTTTCTTAATATTAATCAGCTGTTCAATAAATGGTTACTCAACTCCTAGGCCTTCCACATCTCTCTGGACTTCTGTTTCTGCGATGTTCACATTCCTCAGATCATCGTCTTCATTGGCATTGATGTTGTAACAGCCTTGCAGTTTCTGGAGAGGTGCAGTCCATTCATCCTCTTCCTATTCTAAGGGAAGGCTAGATACCTCCTTGAATACTTTCTGTCTCACAATATGTAATGCTTGATCTACTGATGGATATTGAATTTCAAATAAGAAGGTGGTTACAAAATTCTGAGTCATACCTTGCCAATCTTTAGTGATGATGCACATCTCTGCTTGAAGGCACCAGTTGATAGGTGTCATGTCCAGCGTGTTGATGAATTTGTGTACCCACTTCTCTTGAGGGATGTGGCCCCAGGCTTCCTCACAAGTTCACACATGGTCCTTTTGGAAACTTTGACCTATGTAGAAAACTTCGCAGCCTTCTACTTGTGCTAAGAACCTCGCTGTCATCAGGGTACGACACGATATCCAATCTGTAATGTTACTTTTGTGTGCCCCCCACCATCTTGCTGGTGTGGCTTTCAAGGCCTCATCCATCACCAATAATCTCTGTTGCATTGGTACACTTTCTTCAAAGTCCGACAATAAGGTTTCTAAAGGGTTCAAACCATCAAATGTGGGTAAGTTACTGACTGTTGTGCCAATCCAACGAACTTCTTTGGTTATTCTAGCACATCTTCTTGTAGATACTTCATACATCTTATTGTGCCAGTTCTCCAGTGCTTCTTCTGAGTCTGATGAACATGCGCTATCACTTCGCCAACTTAATTTTCCATTGGCTGTGGGATTAATATAATCCTGCTGTCTGGCGGTTAATTTGTATATGTTTGCCAGTGCATATGTATGGTCTTCTTCTCTAATAGGTTCTGTGTACCGCTGAACTTCATCTGGATCTAAAGGTGTGATGACCCTAAGGCCATCTCTTTCAAAAATCATACGTCTCTTATTTAAATCAACCACAGTGTAATTATTGAAATCCCAATCAATTCCTAACAGTGCGGGGTAAGGACAACTGTCATCAACAATATCAATTACCTCAAAATATGCAAATGTTCTCACTCCATCAATTTCCACAAGGACATGTTCTAATCTTCCAAAAGGGCTTATAGCTTGTTGATTATCCATCCTAAGCCTGATAGGGGAATAGATCAACTTTGGTTTTCCCATCAGTTCCCAGGTTTGCTTCGTCATGACATTGACCTCCGACCCTAAGTTGAGGACTACATAGTCTATCTCATACTCTCCTATTTGAGAATTCAAATGTAATTCCTTATTTGTCCTTCTCTTCTTACCAATTTGGTGTACTACCCTATTCAGTAAGGGGTCTATCTTTCTTAGCTCATATTGTCTGATTAAATTTTGTAACTCTTGTACAACGATTTCATCTTGAATCAACTTAATACAAGTATACAAAAAGTCCATGAGCTTGCTTACCTCTTTTCCTTCTTTTGGTGAAGCAGATTGATCAAATGCCAAAGGCATTCCATATTCTCTCACTTCTGGTTTTGTCCTTGATGAAGAACCTTGGTCTCCTCTAAATTCGTTTCTTGCTTCCTCAAACATTTGTCTTTCTTTATTTGCATCGAATATTTGTGTCTTCTCTATAGCCTTCTTGATTCCTGAGTCTTTTGTAATCTTCCCTTGGGTCATTCTGTCATCTCCTGTAACATCGTCTCCTCTAGTTATAACAGTGACTCTAGGGTCTTCTCCGCGAGGCTCAACATATATCAGCTACACTTGCGAGTTCTGCTGAGGTCCTCGTCTTTCTTGAAGCTTAGCTAGCAACATAGGACAATCTTCTATAACATGGTCAAACAAGTTGCAGTAGCTGCAAGTAGTACAAGGGTTCTGACAATCCCTTGCAAGGTGTCCTAGTTGTGTGTAGTTATAACAGATGATCTATCCACGGCCTCGACCCATTTCTCCTCCTCATCCTCTTCCTGTGAATCCACCATGAGGATTGAAGTTGCCTCTCCCAGGAGAGTTATACTGCATAGTGTTTCCTTCTTGTTGTACTTCACCTTGAATTTTGTATATGTCTCTTGACCTTTCATGCATGAGATCGTAATCCCTACAATCTCTATCATCATGTCCCATGGACTTACAGAACGTGAAATACAAATTTGTAGGTGTCTAAACATACTTTTTCATGTAGTAGCACTCATCGGGGCGATGTCTGTTTCTGCATACCTTGCACCAAGTTAAGGTGACTTACTTCAAAGGGCTCGGAGCTCCAGAAGCCAAGTATTCATTAAATAGGGGACAATGTTCCTTGTCATGGCCTTTTTATCTACATCTGACGCACCAGATGTCTTCTCTTTTATCTTTTCCCTTATCTTTCTTCATGTCTTCGACCTGCAGAGACAAACTGGTTAGTTGACTCAAGATTTGGCTCATACCTGAGCTGGATTCTCCCATAGGGGCTGATTCTAGCTTCATGGCGATCTCCAATGCCTCAGACTCCGAAGAAATATTCTATTGCATCAGAGGAAATATGATGTGTGGTAAGAGGGCCACGATGAACCATTCTTTGTTCTGTTCATCTGGGATCTGAAAAGTCAATCGGCCTGTTAAGGTTTTGAATCTCTGGTTGAACTCCCAGACAGGTTCGACCACCTTCTGCTTGATCTCTTTCAGCTCTGTAATACATTGTGACTCTGACTTGGGTTTCTTGAACTCCGCAATCAGCGCATTCTTAATCTGATTCAGTGGCTTAGGTTGTGCAAGTCCCTGAACAAGCTTCATGTACCAGCTCAGTGTGCGGTCCCATAGAGTGGTAATGAACTATGTTCTTTTGACAGCTTTGTCGGTGACATTTTTAATATTCCATACAACTTCACATAGGAACCAGTGTTGATCGGGATCTCCAGATCCATCTCCCCTAAAGATAGGGAGCCTCATCTCATCTGCCATAGATCTTTTTGGGGTTCCTGTCTGAATGTGTGGTGGACTACTATTGACAGTGCTCTGGACACTCTGGTGACTGGGATTACTCTGGTTTCTTAATACTACTAAATCAACATGAGGGATAATAGGACTTACTTCAATGGTCTGCACAATTCTTGAAGTTTCAGATTCTTCCCGACGAAGCTCTTCATCTTTCCCTTCCTTTGTCCTAGCAGGTTTTGAATTCTTCTCATCCATCAGATCTGCCTCTTCTCCACTATAGAAACCATCCTCCCTGTAGTTTTGCTTGAACAGGTTTGCAAGGTGAACTTCTCTAAACATTCTCCCACTGTGCATATGTCCAGCTTCTGTGTCAATGTCACTGTTTGAATTCTTGAAAATTAGCATTCCTAGATCCGACCAATCTGTTGTATCTTCAAGATGTTCTTCTTGTGCAATAGCATATTGAGTCTCAACTTCAGGAATTGTAAAAATTTTCCTCTGGGTCCCTTAAAGAAATATCTCTCAGCTTGGCTGTATGACTCTACTCTGTCAACAACAAATTCTGTGATGTATCCTCCAATGGTGCTATCAAACCAGTGGTCCAATGCTTGTGATATGATGTTATCAACTCTTTTGATCTTCTTGATAAGATCCGACGTCCAAACCATAGGAGGTCTAGATAGGATCTCGAACTGGGTATCTGCTAATCTAGCTAGCCACTAATATAACTCCTGATGGATTCCCCCAAATAAATTTTCATGTATATCAATGAAGATATATTTCTCCAACCAATCCTCTGTACTAAGATTAGGGTTCTTGTTCTAGGCTTCAACTAAGTCCTTTTCTTGATCCTCTATCCACTTTTGAGTCTCTGTCTGATCTGGAAATTAACTTGATCTAAAATTCAAGATCTTTTAACCATTGTTTGCATGTGAATTTTTAACTGTTAACCACCTTTGTAATGAAAAATTAAAGAACATCCATCAAGCACATAAGCACACTAACATGTAAGCAAACCATCCATGAACAAGAATTGGTAACGAAGATCACCAGACCCCCTGGTTACATCTCCGGGCCAGTTTCCAAATGGGAAGGCCGATAGATTAAGTATTCAAATGCTTACAAAGTAAATTCTGAATTATGTCTGTCATATATAGTAACAAACTTCAACAACAACTGCAAGATGAAATTATGAGACTTTTAAGTATGAACATGAATACCATTCTGTGCATCCAAAAGATTCTGTGAGCACTTTTTTATCAGGATGCCTGAATGCAAAACCTGAAGCTAGATCTATAATCCTTGCGA
Source organism: Picea engelmannii (assembly GCA_009831015.1). Classification (NCBI taxonomy): domain Eukaryota; kingdom Viridiplantae; phylum Streptophyta; class Pinopsida; order Pinales; family Pinaceae; genus Picea; species Picea engelmannii. Next base: position 98,243 of record ML778419.1, read on the forward strand.
AAAACTGAGACTTTTAAGTATAAACTCGATATATTTCAGAACTGGACTCAGAGTGCCCTTCTTGGCACAACTCGCAAAATCTGCCTCTGATCCGTACAGTCAGTACGACCTCAGGATGCGTGCAAATCCAAAACCACCTCAATCTGCATGTAAAACCACCTCGATTTGTGTGCAAATCTACCTCAGGCTGCATGCAAAACCACCTCGATCCATGTGAAAAACCACCTCGATCACTGTGCAAAACCACCTCGATCACTGTGCCAGTCTCTGTCTGCAAAAACTCCCCCCTCGGGATCCGTGCCCATGTCTCATTTAAATAATGGGAAAAAAAACCAAAAGGGGCATGGGCCATAGGCCATGCACACACCCAAATCCCACCAAATTCGGAAATTTTTAAGGTTATTCCGCCACCTCTTGCCACGTCTCATGGTGGTGGCACGTTGGTAGATGTGGTGGTTAGGGGGGCAGAAGTCCCGGGGTCAAACCCGTGGGCTTCTCCTCCCACTGCATATGATTTTGGCTTTGGCTTGGCACAATTTGGTTTAATATATGGTATATATATTATATGGTTTAATTTATATGAAGTCACATATGGTTTGTAATATATGGACTTTGGATATATGGCGTGATTTGATATGGCATAGTTTGTGGAGGCATATGGTACATGATATGGTATATGGCATGGTTTATAATAACATTTAGATACCAAGGGGGGGCCTCGGTGTTGGCAAGGTTGAGGGATAAGCCCTTGACCACCCCCCTTTTTCCCAACCATGGGGTCATGGTGGCCTTATTCTAAGGTCTTGGGTTCAATTCCCATAGCCCCAAATTACATTTTTTAACCATTTCCAACCATTTTTCACCATTTTAACCATCTTTGACAAAACTTCAACAACTGATATTTTCGTCATCTAGAGGTCATTTTTCCTGAAACGAACGTCATCGGAAAGCTATTGATGAGATCTTCCACTTTGTAAGATTTACTTTTCATTTTGAATACTTTAACTCTATCGAATTTTGAGATGATCCACCTGGATAAAACCTTCCCATTGGAAAGTTTTTTGGCCACAAAAAGTATGAAATCATTTAGAAAATAAGTGAGGATATGTTTGTCTCACTTGTCCTATATCACCTATCCATTCATCCTGGAACCTGTACATCTGACTCAGCAATACAACAATCAACACTGCACTGACATTGTTAAGTACATTAATCACATTCTTAATCACTTCTTCATTCAACATTGTCGGAACCAACCACATACTGTTGATGAGTAATAAGCTGAATATAAACATTGAACATGTGAAAGAGATTATATCCAAACCATGCTGACTTTTAACCATAGAAACATTATCAACCAAAATAGCTGCATTGTAGTGAAATGACACTTCCTTTTCATTCTTAGGATTCTTTTCTTCATTACATTGTATAGACATAAGTGCCAAATTCCGACTTGCATTAACAACCCTTTTTAATTGTTGTGTAGTGCCCAATGATTTGTCATTTTTGAATGAATGTGAATGCACTATGTACTCAATTCCTTCTTTAAACAAGTGATACTGATTATGTTCTCGATAGAAGATTGCTTTTCGATCATATAAGTACAGACTACCCAACATAATTCCACAGATATCTAGTGGGACCACATCAAATTCAACCTTATCTACAAACTTAGATGTAATTGCAAACTTTAGATCACATTGTTGTGTTACTTGTAATCTTTTATCTTTTCATACCCAACCTAATGGATAAGGTTTCTTGTGTAGTTTTGTTGTTAATCCCAATTGCTTAACTACTTCTTCTGAAATAAGATTAGCTTGAGATCCACTATCTATGAGTGTGTCGACCTTTGTTTGTTTTGTAATCACTCTTATATGAAACAATGCATTCCTCTTTCTATCCTTAGAATTGTCATCATCTTTAGAAGTAGAAGAACATGAAGAACCAATGTTAGAATCATTATCAACAATATATTTACCTTTCACACCCAATATTGTTATCTTTGTTTCGTCCTCGAAATCTGATCCAAGGTCCTCAACGATAACCATGGCTGTTTACTTCCCCTTCCGATCCTTAAACCACTTCAGTTTCAATTCTGGATGTAGCTTCCAACACTTTGTCTCTTCATGCCCTTGCTTTTGACAATGCGAGCATGTAGGTCTCTGATCACCCTTCTTCATTTTAGCTGCATGTTTACCTTTCCACTTTTCCTTGCCTTCTTTTGGCTGGACAGATTCAGCTGAAGAAACATCATGAACACTCTTCCCTTTTGACTCAATGTGAGTTTCTTGGACACATACCTCATCAAGGTTAGTCGGATTAAACATCAATATCATATGACGTAAATAATTATGCAATCCTCCTATATATTTGAGAAGAGTTTCCTGAGTGTAGAGAGGTATACCAAGTACCAAGGCTCTTTTTCGAAATTCTTGTGTGTATTCTTGAACACTTTGTCCCTTACCTTGCCTCAAATTCTGCCAATCCATCATATCTTGTTGCATATACCCTAATGGATAAAATTGCTTTTTAAGTGCTGAAATGAACTCATACCAAGAGGAAATGATTTTTCCTTTTGTGGAAATATCCTCTTGAGATCTTCTCTCCCACCAAATGAGAGCAGTCCCTCCAAGTCGGAGAGAAGCTAACTGAATTTTAACATCATCTTCAGTAAAATTTTGAATCCTACAATAAACTTCAATTTGATGGATCCAATTGTCCAGTTTTTCAGCATTAAGCTCTCCATTATACATAGGTAATTCAAACTTAATATCAAGCTTTAAATGAGGCATATTAGGATCAACTGTTTTTTTTTTCTTTTCAAATGGAGAAGGAATAGAACCATCAATAAAAGATGGAGAAGTTGGTGGGGTTTTAGGGGGTTCCTCACCACCTCCTTCTTTTTTATCTTCTGTATGAGATGGTCCACCTTGTTCACCTTTCTTTCGATATTGATAGAGCTCCTCTACCATCATTTTCATTCTCATGAAAGCTTTCAGAAATTCCCCTTCAGAAGGGATAGAAGAAGCTGCTTCTTCTCCTTCTGGTGAAGACATCCTTCCTCTTCTTGAACCAATCTCTGGATCAAACTCTTCAAGTTCTCCTTCACCACGCTGAAGCTTGGACCTTGTTAACATAAACTCAAAAATGAACTGGTTAACCTCGCTCTGATACCAACTTGATCTGAAAATTAACTTGATCTAAAATTCAAGATCTTTTAACCATTGTTTGCATGTGAATTTTTAACTGTTAACCACCTTTGTAATGCAAAATTAAATAACATCCATCAAGCACATAATCACATTAACATGTAGGCAAACCATCCATGAACAAGAATTGGTAACGAAATTCACCAGACCCCCTAGCTACGTCTCCTAGCCACTTTCCAAATGGGAAGGCCGATAGATTAAGTATTCAAATGCTTACAAAGTGAATTTTGAATTCTATCTGTCATATATAGTAACAGAATTCAACAACAACTGCAAGATGAAATTCTGAGACTTTTAAGTATGAACATGAATACCTTTCCGTGTATCTGAAATATTCTGTGAGCACTTTTCTGTCCAGATGCCCGAATGAAAAAACTAAAGCTAGATCTGTAATCCTTGCGAAAAACTGAGACTTTTGAGTATAAACTCGATATATTTCAGAACTGGACTCAGAGTGCCCTTCTTGGCACAACTCCCAAAATTTTCCTCTGATCCATATAGTCAGTACGGCCTCGAGATGCATGCAAATCCAAAACCACCTCGATCTACGTGCAAAACCACCTCTGTTTGTGTGCAAATCTACCTTGGGCTATGTGCAAAACCACATCGATCCACGTGCAAAACCACCTCCGTCACTGTGAAAAACCACCTCGGTCACTGTGCTAGTCTCTGTCTGCAAAAACTCCCCCCTCGGGATCCGTGCCCATGGCTCATTTAAATAATGAAAAAACAAAACAAAAGGGGTGTGGGCCATAGGCCACGTGCCCACCCAAATCCCACCAAATTCGGCAATTTTTAAGGTTATTCCACCACCTCTTGCCACGTCTCATGGCGGTGGCGCGTTGGTAGATGTGTTGGTTAGGGGGGCGGAAGTCTCGGGGTTAAACCCGCATGCTTCTCCTCCCACCGCATATGATTTTGGCTTTGGCTTGGCGCGATTTGGTTTAATATATGGTATATATATTATATGGTTTAATTTATATGAAGTCACATATGGTTTGTAATATATGGACTTTGGATATATGGCGCGCTTTGATATGGCATAGTTTGTGGAGGCATATGGTACATGATATGGTATATGGCATGGTTTATAATAACATTTAGATACCAAGGGGGGGCCTCGGTGTTGGCAAGGTTGAGGGCTAAGCCCTTGAACACCCCACTTTTTCCCAACCATGGGGTCATGGTGGCCTTATTCTAAGGTCTTGGGTTCAATTCCCATAGCCCCGAATTACATTTTTTAACTATTTCCAACCATTTTTCACCATTTTAACCATCTTTGACGAAACTTCAACTGCTGATATCTTCGTCATTTGGAGGCCGTTTTTCCCAAAACGAACGTCACCGGAAAGCTGCTGATGAGCTCTTCCACTTTGTAAGATTTACTTTGCATTTTTAATACTTTAACTCTATCGAATTTTGAGATGATCCACCTAGATCACTGTCTTTGATGGAAACCACCTTGACATTCACTCAAGAAGATTTCGGTCCTGACAATGGAACCATTTGTTGGCACAGGGGAAGACCCAGGGTTTAGCTCCAAGAGCGAACCAACAAGCCATAACTACTGGCCCTTTGGCAACACCTGCGAAGTAGATGTAGTCTTACCCGAAGCAGTTATGAGGGGGCTGCAGGACAGGGATGTCTACAACCAAGGGGAATATCAGGTGGATCTAACACAAGAACAAAACAACATTCATATATCACTTATCATCTTAGATCTACTCTGCGCATCTACTTATCATCTCTAACACAACAATGCAACCACAGTCTATCAATGATAGAGACATAATATCAATCACACACAACACCAAATATACGTGGTTCACCCTCTCTCTAGGGATACGTCCACATAACTGTGCTTTATAATATATTAAGATGAAGCATACAGTCCTTGTCCGTGCTCTTAGCTAGTAGATCTCTTCTCTTCTCCTCTCTTTCTCTCCCCTCCCTGCACACCCCACTGTAGGGTTGATCTTCGCACCGAGCTGAAGATCTTACAATACCAAAAGGCTCTCACACTTAGCACTTATCTCTCACACAACAGTAATCGTTTTCAGCAATACTACTAGATCGACAACAATATCGTACCAACCAAAAGTACCAACCCAAACTAGGCCCTCATGACCTTTATTTATACATTACAATCACTCACCAACATCTCTAGGATGAAACCTAGGTGTCCAAAACCCTATATATCAAAACCCTAGGTGTCTAAAACCCTAGGTCAATTTGACCCATATTTTCAGGGCTTCGCCAACCTGTCTTTCCTTTCTTCTTGCGCGGTGCTCCAAATAATCCAATGGTGTATTTTTTCGCTTGCTAACTTGTCCATGATCCTTCTTTCTTGCTTATCTGTCATTCTTGATCTCCTCATCCAACTGCTTTCTTTCTAGGACTTCGCTCTATCTTTTCTGCTCTTTTGCTCACTTCGACCCAATAATAGTCACTGCATCTTGCGCGAAGTTTGCATTTTGCCTTTTCTTCCTTGATCTTTGCTTTCTTTCATACCCAAGGGCCAAAAAGAGTGCTACAAAGGTAGGGCTCTAGCAAATGATTCAATGGATATGTCTTCTAGAAAAATCTAGTAGGTAGATAACTATTGAGACAAGGACAATAACATGTGCTTAATATCCTATGGTTTTACACTAGCAATTTCATAATCTTAGTAAATTCAAAGTAAAATATACCATAACCATTAAAAGAAAGAAGAATTGTAGATTTTAACTTACATTCACCAAGAATAATCTAGCAATATGCCCTAGTTGAAGACTTTCCACCAAGAAAATGCCAAAATACATCCAAAGAATCCTCCTCCAAGAGTTGCACACCACTTAATTTCAACCAATAAGCCTTAAAGAGGTCGAATTTCAGACCTCACTTGTGTGAGTGAAAGATGATAAAAAAAATACAAGGGATTATTCCCTTATTTATACAATTCAAGTGACCTTTAATTACAAATTAGGTAAAAAAAGGGCTACATGGCCAGTTACAACAAATATCCATTTTTTTACATAAAATTTAAAAATTGAACCCTAAAATGTGCAAAAGGGGTGACGTCATTCCATTCTAGGGTGACGTTGGGCCTCCTAAGTGAGGCATTGTCATTCAAGAGAAAAACATTAGGCCTTCCAAGGCCTCTGGATCATGCCATACGTGCCACTTGGCACACAATTGCCTCCATCATGTCCATCTAATGATGGGTGACGTCAAGGGTCACACGGGTGACATCATGGGCCTTCCAAGGCCAACATTCAGGGGGAAAGGAAAGACCCCCCTAGGTCCAGGCCTGCCAAGGTGTCGCTGGTGGAACATCCTCCTCTCTCTCCGATGCAAGTCTCTGGTATATGTCTGCTCCTGGATGGGGTCTCAACATCCATCTGGTGGGATTTTAGCCCTATGGAGGTCTGAGCTAATCATCTCCCCATATGTACCTTTCCATCAGGTGTGGTCCTACAATAACAAGAAGTATTCCCTCCATGGGCTCATAAGTCATAGGGATCATAGCAATGCCAATCACATCTAATAATCAAGTTACCTAAACATGTGCATAAAACTCCCCTTTTCCCAAACAAGTGCTCAAAGACGTTATGCTATTCTACAAGTGAGGTTTGGAGAGGGTTCCAGGATGTCCTATTGGGCTAATTATCCATAGGTGTGGGGTGTTTCCAGGTGAAGACCAATATAGGTCATGTAAGTGCATGAGATGGTGTGGGGGATGTTTGGGAAAGGGGTCCAGTGATGACAAGGACATGTAGGTCTTACCTGCGGGTGCCTCTGAATAGGGTGAGTTGCAACTTGTCATGGATGAAATATTTTACTAGCCCATTTAATGCCTTTTTACTTTTTGTCTTAATGCTTTTTCTTTCAAGAGAATAACATGAGGACACTACCCTAGCTTGGTGAGAAGTGGTGACAACTGTTATAACCCTATAATTTATAGGATCAACTGGTGACTGAAATGTTATCTCTTTAGTGTTTTTGTTTGTCAAATGATTTTTCATTCTGCAAATAATTTGAGGAAAAAGAAAGAAAAAGAAAAAGAAAGAAAAAGAAAAAGAAAAGAAAAAAGAAAAAGAAAGAAAAAGAATAAAAGAGGGCATAAAAGAAATTCAATAGAGCCCCATGCAATAACGATGACTTGGTCCATACCTTTCAAGCATGGCCAAGTTCTTTTAAATTGATGTTGATAGGAGTAGTGAATAAGATTAGCTAAACTGTTTAATCTTAGCCAAGTGATCTAGGTTACTTAGTGAATAAATCTGACCAGACTGCCTAATCTTGGTCAGATAGCCCCAGGATAGAGTAATTTCTTAGTCCAACAGTTTAATTTGGGCTAATTGTCATAGGTAATTAGGTTAGAACATAGGGTAGTTTGCTTTATTTCAATAAAACCAACTCAATGATCAATGTTGAACCATGTCTTTGAGGTTTAAAAGGTTTGATGTGTAACTCCTTGGTGGTAGAAACATGGAAAAGCTTGAGAAAACCCACGATATGCACTTATCCTAAGTTTTTCTGGGCACATATGCCTTCACTCTCACAATTATGCACAACTCATGTATGAACAACTCAGATGTTCGCACCCAGATCTACAGTGGACAAGTCTTTCCAGACCCCCCCGACCGTTCTACCTTTAACGGCGGGGGGGGGGTGGTCTGGAATCAGAGATAATATATGCATGCATCTAGATGGCTCAAGCTTCAGCGCCTAGATCTACGGTCTATATTGGATTCTGGACCCCCTTGTCCATTCTGCTTTTAACGGAGTGGGGGGGGGGTCTAGAATGTGTTTTAAAGATCGTGCACAGATCTGCGGTTGAGAAGGAAGCACACAAATCAACATCTCATGGTGTTTCTTGGACCCCCTTGGTCGATTTGCCTTTAACGGTGGGGGGGAGTCTGGAATGGAATTTTCCTCTGGTGGGCCCCCTATCTATACGTGGCATGAATCCATTGGTTCTGAATCCCACCACCTATTACTGTCTGACATACCTCGATACCTCAGGATGTCATTATCCACCTTTTTATTAAGAGTAAAATCCCATAACTCTGTCAGTCTTTCTCCCTCGTTCACCCATGGAAAGTCCCTTCACCATGGTATTTTCCCCCAATCAATACTCACCACGTCACTCAACCATATGCTTCAGTCATTGTCACCTGCCATCTCATGCTCTAAATGACCCGTTGGCCATTTATTACTGGCTAACTTATCCGTTAACCAGTTGACCTGTCTCCCGTGCCCAACAAATATTCGTTTTCTCAAAACTATCCTCACCCTTCATTCCCTCACCATTTACCCAGTCGTCGTACCAGAAACTTTTCCCCATTTTCCTCTTCGTTACAGTCAGTCGCCCACATCCACAGTCGTCCCCGCTAACCTTTGTTTTATTTGCAGGTATTGTTACAGTGATGGCGTCAAAGTCAAAGAGAACAGAAGGTGAGGAGAATACTTTTCTCCCGCCTCCTGTCGACCTCGATAGGATTCCTCTGGCCGACAAAGACTACTTAATCGCAGACACAAGATGCGATTTCAACTTCGTAGACCTACAGTCATGGCTTAAAGAAGTCTTCCTAGACCAGAGTGACGAAATTGGGCTCTGGGAGTCCAACCTACCCTTGTATCTTTTCCCCCAGATTCACCACTTCCTAGAATTCACCCTCAAGTGCCAAGCCCATTATATTCCCAAAAAAAGAGCCATTGTGTCCTCATCCGGGGAAATTCTTTTCCTCATCACACCAGAAACCATCGACCAAATGATGCAGATATCTCGAGCCAAATCTGCATCACCTTTTAACCTCGAAATCATCACAGAGCTCTACCAGAAGCTGTCGTTTCCTCAAAGAGCTCAGATAATTGAGCTTTTTCTTCCACAATCCGCTCAGCTCCTCACTACAAACCCCCCTTATCCTTCCTTCCCGTTCTCAATAAAAGGAAACCAGGTCATCACGTCACTATGTGCCTTGCTTGGATATTTTTCAGATCAATGGGTAGATGAACCCATTTTGGGATTTCTGTCTATTTTCTCCACCGATGAGAAACCCACTACACAGTTCGACTACAACACGTTCTTGGTGGACAACATTCACGAACAATTCATAAATTTCACCACAGAAGGTATGTTCCGGTATTCTGCAATACTGGCATACCTTTTCATTTTCTTCCAAGTGGACAAATTTTCTTTTTCTATGCGGAAGATGGACGAGGATGGTAGACCATAGGAAGTAACAACATGGACTTCTTTGCTTAGAAATAACTCCACATAATTCAGTTTCAAGCAGTTCATCATGTAGTTCTACCACCGAGTGGTGAGTATGCTTGGCGGCAGACTCGAACCCAGAATTAATGAGGAAATTCAGAGGATTCTCCAACTCTCGGACCTTACAAAGACTGGTGATTGGTACCTGTACCAAAATCATACTGAGATCAAAGTCTATGGGTGCGAGTTGGCCCCATATAAACTACCCAAGTACTTACCTGTTAGAATTTTCTCCCTAGAATACATAAGGCAGATGATAAACTCAGAAGACATACATTTTGTGTCTTTGAAGAAGAAGCAGCAACTCAGAATCAAAGGGAAGATTGGGTCTTTCATCTGCAATAGTCGAGGTGCCGGGGAGGAAGCAGACAGACTGCTAAAAGAAATGAAGTTTTTTGTTAGTTTCACGTGGTACTATGATCCGTGCGGGATAATTTATGAGATGAGGATAAAAAATAAGAATATCCCGTATGTTCACATATCTAGGCCTGAGGTAGAGAAGTTTGCAAACCAGAGAGAATGGGAGCCAAACACTCTGTTTGAGATAGAACAACAGGACCCTTCGGTCACTGTTTCATAGACGATTACACCACAGGTTCCAAAGGAGAAAAGGCCTAGGAAGGACACTTCGCCTTCTGTCACTTAAGTATCATCTGAGGAGTTCCAATTGCACACAAAGAGGCCAAAAACCACTCAGGCACCTGACATGACTGACGAAAAGGAAATTCCATCCACTACAATGATGGAGGTGGATCGGTCACTCCTTAGTACAAGAAGCAAGCATATCATAACTTAAATATTGCCAAAGAAGCCTACAGATACTCCACCAGTCGACCAACCAGGAAAAACAGGACCGAAGCTGAGTATCTTTGAGAAATACGATTTGATCAAGAAAAAGAATCAGACGCTGACCAGTAGCACATATGATCAGTTCTGGAAGCAAACATCGACTGCACAACACAGACTGCTATCAGCATTCGACACTGACAAGGGTAGAATTCACATGGCATTTCTCCAAGCACAGGTGCTAGACCCAAGGGTAATCACCGATCACAAAAGGGAAACTTTCGAATTCCAGACTAAGGATGTGCATCCAGCGGATCAAATGGATCTGCATAGGCAAACTAGAGAAATGGTTTTCTCCACATTGGCACATGCTTCCACTGCTGCCTCCAAGGTACAAGTATCTCTGAATAATGTCCAGACACAGTTGAAGTTGGAAAAAATATCATCCTTTGCCAAGGATAATAGGATTAAGACGTTGGAGGAACTGGTCCTCAAGATTGGATATGATCCGTCGAATGTGAAAGCAGTCGAGGAGATGATCAAGAAGAAAAATGATGACATAGTGTCTCTGAGGAAACAATTGAAGTTGCCACCAACAGTAGACTCACAGGGAAAGGAAATGGCGGAGACAAAAGGAGAAAAAGATGAGATGTTTAAGTTGATCATGGAGCAGAATGCACAATTGACAGAAATGGAAGTTGAAATGGAGAAACTAGTGAAAGAGAAAGAGCAGTAAAAACCCATGGAAGTCATTCCATTGAGTGCAGTTCCACTCTCAAGAGTGAGCACAACGTCCCTAGCATAAATTCCATTAGCAAATCCACTGACGTCTCTAGAAAAGACTGTTGAACTGGCTAAATCTATGGAAGAGATGAATCTGCAAGAAACAGAGATTAGCAGGCTCAAAAAGGAGATTGTGAACCTCCAGGAACTCAAATATTCTTACCAAACCAGTTACTCCAAGGAAAAACAAGTGTCAGAACAACTCAAACTAGAGTTACAACAGCTTCTGAAGTAAACGGTGGCAGGCAAAACGCTGGCCGAAGTCAAAGAAAGTGTCTGGACAGACATCACTAATTCTATGAATGAAATATGGCCAATGATACAAATTATGTTTGAGAAAAATGAATTGGTACAAAGAAGTAAACAAGCCATCGAGAAGATTAGAGCAGAACTTGGAGAGATGCCCACAGAGGCTACTGAAATCATCAAATTCCTGAATTCTAAAACCAGAGAGGAGCTAGAAGATCTGAGAATTGAAGACAGAATAGAGACCATCCTTGAGGTCAAGAGAGTCCTGACCAAGAGAGTACTGATTCTATAGCTAGAAGAAAAGGTTTAGGCTATGGACCTAGGGGTGCAAAGGTTTTTCAACAAGATCGAGGCTCTACAGAAGAAGGGTCTTCCTGGTTTGAGGGTGATAAATGACAAATTGATGACGCTCCTCAATTAAAAAAAGAGACTAGTCGCTGTGGCTAAGGATAGTTCAAAAATTTCAGGAATACAAGGCAGTATCACTGGCAAAGCATTCCTAGATGCTCTATAGTTGGACATCAGCATACAACATGAGATCCGGTACATCTTCATCATCAAGCCAACTTTTGCTAAGTACACAGAGATAGATGAAGTTTACCGAAGGTTACTCAAAGTCGTCATTCCCAGTCATCTTCGATGGGAAGAGATTTGCGATCTGATTGAGTAGTCGACGAGCTGTCCAAGCCCAGTCAGCTATCCAGTCAGACGAGGTCATGCAGAGGCCTCACCAACGATTCACCCATAAAACAACATGAAGCTTCGACACATCATCAAACAATTTCCTAGATTTTTGTAGTTTGTTAAGTTAGTTAAGCTAAAAATAGATTTACCTCGTCCCGATCTTTAATGACATGATCGTTTGTAATTTTGGTTATAAATACTTCACTTTTCAAAGTATTGAGGGTTGATCTTTACACCAGCAAGCTACAAGACTGTAACATTTTAATCAAGAGATCTTCCATTAATACAAAGAGACGTTTCACATGATTCTTGTGTGTTATTTATTGTTGATGTTTTCTCTTCTCTGTTAAATGTTCTTCTCGCTCAGTTATCATATTGTTTTCTAAATCTAATCTTTGAAAGTAACGAACATTGCAGGATATATCTTTGTATACCCTGTTTCTGACTTTGAAAGATTTTAATGTTCGTCTTCTGATATTATAGTGAAGAAATTCTTAACTGCTTCTTTACTTTGATTGATATTCTCGTCTTTTCCGCTATTCAACATTTTATTGCTAAAGAATCCAACGAATGCACTATCTCGCCCTGTGAAAAGGATCCTTCATTTTCTGGTTTAGATTCTCATCTCGAAATACAAACCCCATAGCCCAATGGATGTGTAAATCTCTCTCAACCAACTTAACGAAAACGACAACAAACAAAACAAACATATTTTATTTAACTAGCCTAATATCTTAAGTTCAAAACACACCTAAATCGTACAGAGAGACCCCTCTCTGAAGCTGGTAGGGATAGATTCCAGTTTCGAAGTGGTTGGATAAAGTTACCTCTCGTAGATTTCTTCTTTTCTAACAACCTCTAGGAAACTTACAGAGCGTTAACATAGTGGCGACCATACCGGGGAAGAATTTTTCAACCCCACATTTTCTTTTCTTTAAAAGAAAGCTCTTTTTCTAAACAAATCATAAAGTCTGAAAAAGCAATAATGTTTAGAGGTTGTTAAAGGTTGCAAATATTAATTTTCGGATTCATAAAAC
>ML778419.1:118024-136230 GCA_009831015.1 Picea engelmannii
GGGTCCGAAATCAGAGATAATATATGCGCGCATCTGGACGGCTCAAGCTTCAGCGCCTAGATCTACGGTCTATATTGGATTCCGGACCCCCCGTCCATTCTGCTTTTAATGGAGGGGGTGGGGGGAGGGGTCCGGAATGTGTTTTAAAGATTGCACACAGATCTGCGGTTGAGAAGGAAGCACGCAAATCAATGGATCATGGTGTTTTCCAGACCCCCTCGACCAATCTGCCTTTAACGATGGGGGGAGGTACAAAATGGAATTTTCCTCTGACGGACCCCCTATCTATACATGGCATGAATCCATTGGTTCTGAATCCCACCGCCTATTACTGTTTGACATACCTCGACACCTCAGGATGTCATTATCCACCTTTTTCTTAAGAGTCACATCCCATAACTCTGTCAGTCTTTCTCCCTCGTTCACCCCGGGCAAGTCCCTTCGCCATGGTCTTTTCCCCCAATCAATACCCGCCATGTCACTCAACCGTATGCTTCATTCATTGTCACCTACCATCTCATGCTCTAAATGACCCATTGACCATTTATTACTAGCTAACTTATCCGTTAACCATCTGACCTATCTCCCGTGCCCAACGTGTATCCGTTTGCTCAAAACTATCCTCACCCTTCATTCCCTCACCATTTACCCAGTCGTTGCAAATTTTTTTTTTCCCCGTTTTCCTCTCCGTTACAGTTAGTCGCCCACATCCATAGTTGTCCCCGCCAACCTTTGTTTTATTTGTAGGTATTGTTATAGTGATGGCGCCAAAGTCAAAGAGAATAGAAAGTGAGGAGAATCCTTTTCTCCCGCCTCCTGTTGACCTCGACAAGATTCCTCTGGCTGACAAAGACTACTTAATCACAGACACAAGATGTGATTTCAACTTCGCAGACCTACAATCATGGCTTAAAGAAGTCTTCCTAGACCAGAGTGACGAAATTGGGCTCTAGGAGTCCAACTTACCCTTGTATCTTTTCCCCCAGATTCACCACTTCCCAGAATTCACCCTCAAGTGCCAAGCCCATTATATCCCTGAACAAAGAGCCATTGTGTCCTCGTCCGGGGAAATTCTTTTCCTCATCACACCAGAAACCATCGACCAAATGATGCAGATATCCCGAGCCGAATCTGCCTCACTTTTTAGCCTCGAAATCATCACAGAGCTCTACCAGAAGCTGTTGTTTCCTCAAAGAGCTCAGATTTTTTAGCTTTTTCTTCCACAATCCGCTCAACTCCCCACTACAAACCCCCCTTATCCTTCCTCCCTGTTCTCAATAAAAGGAAACCAGGTCATCACGTCACTATGTGCCTTGCTTGGATATTTTTCAGATCAATGGGTAGATGAACCCATTTTGGGATTTCTGTCTATTTTCTCCACCGATGAGAAACCCACTACACAGTTCGACTACACCACGTTCTTGGCGGACAACATTCATGAACAATTCATAAATTTCGCCACAGAAGGTATGTTCCGGTATTCTGCAATATTGGCATAACTGTTTGTTTTCTTCCAATCGGACAAATTTTCTTTTTCTATGTGGAAGATGGACGAGGATGGTAGACCATATGCATTAACAACATGGACTTCTCTGCTCAGACATAACTCCACATAATTTAGTTTCAAGCAGTTCATCGAGCGGTTCTACCACCCAGTGGTGAGTATGCTCAACGACAGACCCAAACCCATAATTAATGAGGAAATTCAGAGGATTCTACATCTCTCGGACCTTACAAAGACTGGTGATTAGTACCTGTACCAAAATCATACTTAGATCAGAGTCTATGGGTGCGAGTTGGCCCCATATAAACTACCCAAGAACTTACCTGTTAGAATTTTCGCTCTGGAATACATAAGGCAGATGATAAACTCAGACAACATACATTTTGTGTCTTTGAAGAAGAAGCAGCAGCTTAGAATCAAAGGGCAGATTGGGTCTTTCATCTGCAACAGTCGAGGCGTCGGGGAGGAAGCAGACAGACTGCTAAAATAAATGATTTTTTTTGTTAGTTTCACGTGGCACTATGATCCGTGCGGGATAATTTTCGAGATGAGGATCAAAAATAAGAATATCTCGTATGTTCACATATCTAGGCTTGAGGTAGAGAAGTTTGCAAAACAGATAGAATGGGAGCCAAACACTCTGTTTGAGACAAAGAAATAGGACCCTTCGGTCACTGTTTCACAAACGACTACACCACGGGTTCCAAAGGAGAAAAGGCCCAGGAAGGACACTTCGTCTTCTGTCACTGAAGTATCATCCGAGGAGTTCCAATTGCACACAAAGTGGCCGAAAACCACTCAGGCACTTGACATGGATGGCGAAAAGGAAATTCCATCCACTACAATGACGGAGGTGGATCGATCACTCCTTAGTACAAGCAACAAGTAGATCATAACTTCAGTATTGCCAAAGAAGCCTACAGGTACTCCACCAGTCAACTAGCCAGGCAAAAGAGGACCGAAGCTGAGTATCTTTGTGACATACGATTTGATCAAGAAAAAGAATCATACGCTGACCAGCAACACATATGCTCAGTTCTGGAAGAAAACATCGATTGCACAACACAGACTTCTATCGGCATTCGACACTAAGAAGGGTATAATTCACATGGCATTTCTCCAAGCACAGGTGCTAGACCCAAAGGTAATCACCGATTACAAAAGGGAAAATTTCGAATTCCAGACTAAGGATGTGCATCCAGCTAATCAAATGGATCTGCACAGGAAAACTGGAGAAATGGTTTTCTCCACATTGGCACAGGCTTCCATTGCTGCCTCCAAGTTACAAGTATCTCTGAATAATGTCCAGACGCAGTTTAAGTTGGAAAAAATATCATCCTTTTCCAAGGATAATAGGATTAAGACGTTGGAGGAACTGGTCCTCAAGATCATATATGATCCCTCGAATGTGAAAGCAGTCGAGGAGATGATCAAGAAGAAAAATGCTGACATAGTGTCTCTGAGGAAACAATTGAAGCTGCCACCAAAAGTAGACTCACAAGCAAAGGAAATGGTGGAGACAGAAGGAGAAAAAGATGAGATGCTTAAGTTGATCATGGAGCAGAATGCACAATTGAAGGAATGGAAGCTGAAATGGAGAAACTAGTGAAAGAGAAAGAGCAGTCAAAACCCATGGAAGTCATTCCATTGAGTGCAGTTCCACTCTCATGAGTGAGCACAACGTCCCTATCAGAAATTCCATCAGCAAATCCACTGACGTCTCTGGAAAAGACCATTGAATTGGCTAAATATATGGAAGAGATGAATTTGCAAGAAACATAGATTAGCAGGCTCAAAAAGGAGATCGAGAACCTCCAGGAACTCAAATCTTCTTACCAAACCAGTTACTCCAAGGAAAAACAAGTGTCAGACCAGCTCAAACAAGAGTTACAACAGCTTCGGAAGGAAACAGTGGCAGGCAAAACACTGGCCGAAGTCAAAGAAAGTGTCTGGATAGACATCACCAAGTCTATGAATGAAATATGGCCAATGATACAAATTATGTTTGAGCAAAATGAATTGGTACAAAGAAACAATCAAGCAATCGAGAATATTAGAGCAGAACTGGGAGAGATGACCACAGAGGCTACTGAAATCATCAAATTCCTGAATTCTAAAACCAGAGAGGAGCTGGAAGATCTGAGAATTGAAGATAGAACAGAGACCATCCTTAAGGTCAAGAGAGTCTTGACCAAGAGAGGAATGATGCTACAGCTAGAAGAAAAGGTTCGGGCTATGGACCTAGGGGTGCAAAGGTTTTTTAGCAAGATCGAGGCTCTACAGAAGAAGGGTCTTCCTAGTTTGAGGGTGATAAATGACAAATTGATGACGCTCTTGGATTACAAAAAGAGACTAGCCGTTGTGGCTAAGGATAGTTCAAAATTTTCAGGAATACAAGGCAGTATCACTGGCAAAGCATTCCTAGATGCTCTAAAGTTGGACATCAGCATACAACATGAGATCCGATACATCTTCATCATCAAGCCAACTTTTTCTAAGTACACAGAGATGGATGAAGTTTACCAAAGGTTACTCAAAGTCGTCGTTCCCAGTCATCTTCAATGGGAAGATCTTTTCAATCTGATCAAGTAGTCGATGAGTTGTCCAAGCCTAGTCAACTATCCATTCAGATGAGGTCGTGCAGAGGCCTCACCAATAGTTCACCCAAAAAACAACATGAAGCTTCGACACATCATCAAACAATTTCCTAGATTTTTGTAGTTTGTTAAGTTAGTTAACCTAAAAATAGATTAACCACGTCCTAATCTTTAATGACAGGATCGTTTGTAATTTTGGTTATAAATACTTCACTTTTCGAAGTATTGAGGGTTGATCTTTACGCCCAACAAGCTACAAGATTGTAACATTTTAATCAAGAGATCTTCCATTAATACAAAGAGACGTTTCACATGATTCTTGTGTGTTATTTATTGGTGATGTTTTCTCTTCTCTGTTAAATGTTCTTCTCACTCAGTTATCGTATTGTTTTCTAAATCTAATCTTTGAAAGTAACGAACGTTGCAGGATTTATCTTTATATACCCTGTTTCTGACTTTAAAATATTTTAATGTTCGTCTTCTAATATTATAGTGAAGAAATTCTTAACTTCTTCTTTACTTTGATTGATATTCTCGTCTTTTCCGCTATTCAACATTTTACTGCTAAAGAATCCAACGAATGAACTATCTCGCCCTATGAAAAGTATCCTTCATTTTCTGGTTTAGATTCTCATCTCGAAATACAGACCCCATAGCCCAATGGATGTGTAAAGCTCTCTTAGCCAACTTAACGAAAACGACAACAAACAAAACAAACATATTTTATTTAACTAGCCTAATATCTTAAGTTCAAAACACACCTAAATCATACATAGAGATCCCTCTCTGAAGCTGGTAGGGCTAGATTCCAGTTTCGAAGTGGTTGGATAAATTTACCTCTCGTAGATTTCTTCTTTTCTAACAACCTCTAGGAAACTTACAGAGTGTTAACAACAATGTTACCCACAAGAATTTCATGGAGATGAGAAGGATGGATCATGATGAGACCCCCTTTCCCTTGGCTATGCCACCAAGATCCACTACCATGGCATGGTGACTAGATGAATATTAGTGTCATACTGCTACATGCCCATGGACCTAATATGATGGCTCATGATGAGACCCCCTATCCACCAACTAGGTCTTGAGTTTTATCTTATTTTATGGGTCCCCCCTTTTCTTACTGAGAAGCGTTTTATAGCTTTCTTGGGGATCCCTGGGTGAAGCATCTCAAGCTTTGATCTTTGGCTTTTAACTTTTTCCAGCTACTTTTACCCTCTAGGCCTTTAGCCCCTTCTTCCCACAAGGCAAGTTACAACCCTTACTAGCTTGGAAAACCCAATGCCCGAACCAATGTAGGCAATATATGAGAGGGAAGATGATGAAAAGTGATAAGTATGGAAGGACTGGATGATGAAATTTCATAAACCCACTTAGTGGCAACTCACTCCTAAGGGAACCAACTTGCTAGGTCATTTTGTCATCCCCCCCAAGTATGGAAAAGTCAAAAGGCATAAAGTCCAAGAACACATCATCAAGCAAAAGAGAATTAAATGCAGATATTCAAATTTGTTGAGAATTAGAGTGACACATACCATGATACCCAAACTCATTACCGCATGGAGAAAGAACCACTGCTACTTTAGGACCAAGCCGATGGGATGGATGTTGCTGCTGCTAAAAGAATGGAGACGTCGAAGAAGAAGGATGGTCCCTCCAGGGCCAGGCTCAAGTCAATATGGCTCTCGATACTCCATGTATAGGACCTGTGGGCCTCGAGACATAATATCCTTAGTTATCCGTAGGATAGGGGATAACATCTGGGTCCAACTCCAGGGCATGTGCTCACTATAGAGCGCATGAGAATCTCAACATCTCTGGTATAACCCGTGACCTACTAGATCTCAACAAGATTGATTAGTAATCATTTGGGGTGGTGATATCACCCCTGACTCATATATGATATAATGAAATACAAGTAAACAATCATATGTACAAATGGAAATACAACTAATCTAGCATGATATGCAGATGGTATATACAATGAATGCAAATGCCTACCTAATTACCTCTACTTACCTATTGGTTGAATGCTAGGTTTATTCAAATAGCCAATGAAACCATCCTAGCAATGTCTCATAATACCTTCCTCTGTACTTTATCATAAACCAAAGCAATGATAAGTCAAGAAAAAAAATAACATGAGTTAGAGAATGTATTTTATCATTGGAATCGTAACGTCTAGCTCATGGAGGTGGGAGGGAGGGAAAAAATCATGCCAATTCATACCTTTAGGAAAGTTCTCAATCCATTTCAAAAAGGGATCATGAAAAATTAAAGGTTAAATAGATCGACTCAAAGAGTTTGAAGGTTGGTTACCTTGGACGTCTTCACAATCTGAGGTCTGGGAAGGGACTAGCAAGGACCTAGAAGATGACTGGTAAATTCATAAGGGAAGGCTGAAAGAGTGAGATGACATACTTCTTATTGAGGTATTCAACCTACGCTTGAATTCTAGGCTTTGCCTCAGAGGAAACTTGAGACAAAGAACATGCTTCCCAACTACACCTTTAATGACATAGCAAGATAAAATAGTCAAATAAAGATGGAAAGCCGTATCACAAGGATCCTTCTCTGAGAAAACATTGTCCTTACCTATATCAAGATCTAAGCACAATTGTGGTTGATAATGTTCTTCATGGAATAAATCCAAGTGCTCAAAGGAATAATCATCAAAATAATCAAGGTATGACCAAAAATCACTAGGAGAATATAACACCAGGTCATCCTTGGGTATCTAAAAAAGGTTTGTGATCGTACCATCTCCTTGTTGCCAATTGTTAAAATTAGTAACCTCATATGATAGTTGTAAATGAAACTTTTTGAAATGACCCTCAATGTCGTAAATGGGATCCTCATTAGAACCAATCACATCTTACTTATGCCTTCCAACATGTATGAACTCATCAATATTATCAACAATGTCACTACCTTTATCATAACATGAAGGATTTAATGCATCCAAGGGCTCCTCTAGTACCTCTTCTCTTTCCAAATCATAAAACAAAGCATCATCAAAATCTTGGAAAGGGAGGTAACTTACCATGTTTATTTCTTGTTGTGTAGGAGAATCATTTGCTTGGATGACTTCATCAAATGGAAGAGGGTCTAGTACTTCACTACGACTCGTCTCCTTGTCTTCATCGGAAAATGAAGGAGCTAACTCTTCCAAGGGTTCCTTTACTTCTTCACCTTCTGAATCATAGAACAAAGTTTTATCAAAAAATTGGAAAGTAAAATGACTAACCTCATTCTATTCATCTTGTGTAGGAGAGAAAATACCTTGGAGAGAATCATCGGACAAAGGAGCGATTACCAATGCTTCATCCTCATAATTCACTTCTCTAGTTAAATTTTCACTGCATTCTATCGAATCATGGGAAAAATCTTTCTCCTCTTCAAGGGGTTGAAAATTTTCTTCATAAATTTCTCCTTCTATATCAGAGGGTTCTTGGTATTGAGTAAGGTACACATCCCTAAGATCTCCTACAATCTCAGTGGTGAATCCTTCATCCTCTAGGGTTACCGCGATATTCTTAAGGGAATATTCATATTTCTGGCATTGTAGTTTCAAAAACTCAATAAACCTACTAATGAGGTCTACGAAAGATGAAATACCCCTATCTTTGCAACAAATATTAAACTAATCTTGCAAAAAAGATGGCAGAGAGAGTATGAATAATTTTACCAGAACATCTTCCCCTCCAATTTCTATCTCGCTTATATACTTCAAGAATTCTACAATGCGAGTAATTGGGAGGCCTCCAAATCTTGGAGAGTTGCTTGACCATTTTGTATCAAAATAATGTGGGTATCCTTGAAAACTTTTGAAATCAATAGTCAGATACACTTGTTCCCAGGGCGCCATGATCCCATAACTTGGAAATATCATAGAATGGAGAGTAAGGTGGCATCTTGGAAAAGGTTAGTGGAGTCTCTAGATAATTTTCTTGAAACTATCAAAGGGATGAGGGAATCACCCTTAATGGAGTTGCCAGGTAAGATTTGCAAAGTAAAGGTTTACTGAAAAGTGTCGTCTTTGAGGAGAATTGACTCGGTGTTCCCCGACAACGATGCCAAAATGTTATTGCACAATTTGTACTTGCCCAAAAGCCAAAGGAAAATGAACAGTAAATTGGCATAACATGAGTTTGTCCTATCACTGCCACCTAAATAAGACACCTCTTTCTCTTTAGGGGTGAAAACCTAGGGGAGACGTCCCCAGTGACCTAAGGGTTTGAGAAGGAAAAGGTAAAGGTATCAAGAAAATTTGTTCCCCTCTCACAAGTCACACTCATTAGAAAGTCCCAAAGGTTTAACAATATGAAGCAAAGATATGCTTAAGTGTACTTGCCCAGAACAAGACAACAATAAAACACTATTTTGAAAGTAACAATTGATGTTAGAGCTTCGTAAAACCTTGGAATTTCAATAAACGCAATAAGCTGATGTATAAGATGAAGCAAACAATAATTTATAACAACAATGTATATATATTAATAGCTTCACAATTAATCCTTCAATAAGCTTAAAAAATGACCGAAAATGGTAACCTAGAATTAACAATATGCCAACACTTGTTAGAAGCTAAGAAGACAATGTAAAAATCAACTTTGACAATTGATTTTAGGAGCTTTTTCTGCTGCAATATATGGCTGTAGATTACTTTTATAACAACAACAAGAATGTTAGTAGATTAGTCTAATCTAGGGTTAGGAATAGTTATAAAATAGCTTGAGGTAAATGGTTTGAGGGTTGTTTTCATCAATCAACCAAGTGTAAGGTATAAACCAATGTATTTAGGGTTAATGGAGTCACTTTTTGAAGAAACAATATTGAAGGAAACAAATGATAATGTGTGAACTAAAGAAAATAAGGAGAATGGTTGAGGTGTTGGTAACCTAAGGCCTCAATCACCAAACCCTAGAAGGAAAATGACTACTATGAAGTAGGTAACCCTAGGCCCTAGCGGTTTTCCTTCCTCTTTAGCTCAAGCATGAGATAAATAAAATCTTGATGAAGCAATGGTGTTAGAGTTCTACAAAGGTAGGGCTCTAGCACATGCTTCAATGGATATGTCTTCTAGCAAAATCTAGTAGGTGGATAGCTATTGAGACAAGGACAATAACATGTTCTTAATCTCCTAGGGTTTTACACTAGCAATTTCATAATCTTAGTAAATGAAAAGTAAAAGATACGATAACCATTCAAAGAAAGAAGAATTTTAGATTTTCACTTACATTCACCAAGAACAATCTAGCAATATGCCCTAGTTGAAGACTTTCCACCAAGAAAATGCCAAATACACCCAAAGAAGCCTCCTCCAAGAGTTGCACACCACTTAATTTCAGCCAATAATCCTTAAAGGGGTCGAATTTCAGACCTCACTTGTGTGAGTGAAAGATGATAAAAAAATACAAAGGATTATTCCCTTATTTATACAATTCAAGTGACCTTGAAATACAAATTAGGTAAAAAAAGACCGACATGGCGAGTTACATCAAATATCTAGTTTTTTACATAAAACTGACAATTTAAACCCTAAAATGTAAAAAAGGGGTGATGTCATTCCCTTCTAGGGTGACTTTGGGCCTCCTAAGTGAGGCGTTGGCCTCCAAGAGAAAAGCGTCAGGCCTTCCAAGGCCACTGGATCATGCCACACGTGCCACTTGGCATACAACTGCCTCCATCATGTCCATCTAATACTAGGTGACATCAAGGGTCTCAAGGGTGACATCATGGGCCTTCCAAGGCCAACGTTTAGGGGGAAATGCAATACCCCCCTGGGTCCAAGCCTGCCAACGTGTCTCTAGTGGAACATCCTCCTCTCTCTTCAATTCAAGCCTCTAGTATATGTCTGCCCCTGGATGGGGTCTCAACATCTATGTAGTGGGATTTTATCCCTATGGAGGTCCGAGCTAATCATCTCCCCATATGTACCTGTCCGTTAGGCATGGTCCTACAACAACAACAAGTACGCCTTCCATGGGCTCATAAGTCACATGGATCATAGCAATGTCAATCACATCTAATAATCAAGTTACCTAAAATTTTACATAAAACCCCCCCTTTTCCCAGACAAGTGCTCAAAGACGCTATGCTATTCTACAATCCAGGTTTGGAGAGGGTTCCAGGACATCCTATTGGGATAATTCTCCATAGGTGTGGGGTGTTTCTAGGTGAATACCAATCTAGGTCATGTAAGTGCATGATGTGGTGTGGGGGATGCTTGGGAAAGGGGTGCAATTATGACAAGAAAATGTAGGTCTTACCTGTGGGTGCCTCTGAAGAGGGTGAGTTGCACCTTGTCATGGATGCAATTGTTTCCTAGCCCATTCAATGCCTTTTTACTTTTTATCTTATTTCTTTTTCTTTCAAGAGAATAGCAGGATGACACTTCCCTGGCTTGGTGACTAGTGGTGACAATGTTACCCACAATCATTTCACAGAGATGAGAAGGTTGGCTCGTGATGAGACCCCCTTTCTCTTTGCTATGCCACCAAGAGATACTACCCTGGAATGGTGACCAGATGAATAGCAGTGTCATACCGCTACATGCCCATGGACCTAATAGGATGGCTCGTGATGAGACCCCCTATCCACCAACTAGGTATTGAGTTTTATCTTATTTTATGGGTCCCCCCTTTTCTTGATAAGAAACCTTTTATTGTGTTCTCGAGGATCCTTGGGAAAAGTATCTCAAAGTTTGATCTTTGGATTTTAAATTTTTCCAGCTACTTTTACCCTCTAGGCCTTTATCCCCTTCTATCCACAAGGCAAGGTACAACCCTTACTAGCTTGAAAAACCCAATTCCCGAACCAATGTAGGGGATAGATGAGAGGGAAGATGATGAAAAGTGATAAGTATGGAAGGAATAGATGATGACCTTTCATAAACCCACCCAGTGGAAACTCACTCCTAAGGGAACCAACTTGCTAGGTCATTCTGTCATCCCCCCCAGGTATGGAAAAGTCAAAATGCATAAAGTCCAAGAAAACGTCATGAAGAAAAAGAGAATTAAATGAACATATTCAAATGTTTTGAGAATTAGAGTGACACATACCATGATGCACAGACTCATTACCTCATGGAGCAAGACCCACTGCTACTTCAGGACCAGGCCAATGGGATGGATGTTGCTGCTACTGACATAATGTAGGCACTTAAGAAGAAGGATGGACCCTCCAGGGCCAGGCTCAAGTCAATATGACTCTTAGTACTCCACGTTTAGGACCTGTGGGCCTCGAGACATAATCTCCTTAGTTATCCCTAGGATAGGGGTTAACACTTCCAATCAGATAAAATCTCCAAACTCTCAAGGCATATACAATTGCTAATAACTCCAAGTCGTGTGTTGCGTATTTCTCCTCATTCTTTCTCAATTTCCTTGAAATGTAAGCGATCAGTCAACCGTTTTGCATCAAAACTCCACTTAAACCTTCCTTGGATGCATTCGTGCATACCAAGATTTCCTTTTCCATGTCGGGGACTTTCAGTAATGGTGTTGTTGTCAACAACTCTTTAGGATTTTGAAATTCTTATGTGCATTTCTCTATCCAAAAAAACTTCTTGTTTTTCTTTTTCAATTCCATGATCAAATTTGCTATCTTCGAAAACCTTCGACGAACCCTCGGTAATATCCTGCTAAACCCATAAAGCTACGTACTTCTTGTACATTCGTCGGAGTTGGCCATTCCATAATATCCTCTACTTTCCCTAGATCCACAACAATACCTTATCCCGATATGATATGTCCCAAGTAATGAATCTTTGATTGATAAAAAAACATTTTGATAGTTTCCCGTATAATTTGTTTTCTCTTAGACATTGTAGAACCAATATCAAGTGTTCGTCGTTCTCTTCTATCTTCTGAGAATAAATCAATATGTCATCAATACATACTTTAACAAACTTGTCCCAATATTCATGGAACACCCCATTCATCAAACTCATGAATACCCTCAGGGCGTTCATCAAAACGAACAGTAAAGTTGTAAACTCATAATGTCTGAATCTCGTCTTAAATGTGGTCTTGGGGATATCTTCCTCCTTAATCCGTAATTCATGATATCCCAATCTCAAGTCAATCTTCGAAAACACCGTTGCTCCCTTCATTTGGTCAACCAAATCATCTATTCTTAGCAACAGATACTGGTTCTTGATCGTTTCTTTGTTCAATTGACAATAGTCAATACAAAGTCTCCATGATCCATCCTTTTTTCTCAAGAAAATAACTGGTGCACCCCAAGGCGACACACTTGGACATATAAGTCACAAGTCCAACAATTCCTCCAATTGCATTTTCAAATTCTACAATTCAAGCGTTGACATCCGTTATGGCATTCTCACTATCGGTTTAGTTCCAGGTTTCAAGTCTATTGTAAACTCCAACTGTCTTTGGGGCAGTAAACCTGGAAACTCTTTTGGAAATATGTCTGCAAACTCTTGTACTACATGAAGGTTTTCTAATCCTTCCGCCTTTCCATTTTCATTTAGCACTAATATTGCATATAGCTTGCATCCTTTGCGCATTCTCTTCTGCAATTGTAGGGAAGAAATAAACCTCAAGGATACTCCCTAGTTTCTTCCTACAATTACTCTACTTTGTCCCAAATCATCCGTCAAACTTAACTGTTTCATCTTACAATTAAGTATCACATCATGCGATTCCAACCAGTCCATGCTTATCGCTATATCATAAGATCCTAATATTGTGATGTATAGGTTGGCTTTCGTTACAAAATCTTCCAAGTTAATGATACACTCCGTAACCTTTCCTCCAACTTTTTGTTTGGCACCAGACACCATTTCTACGTATTTGAACTTGTCCTGATTGACTGACTTACCTTAATTCTCTTTAGCATGGCACTAGAAAAAAAGATCCTTGTATCACCTGGATCTATTAAGATACTAAAATTTTGATCGACAATCATACTTGACGTCTCGAGCACAATGGACTAGATTGGTGCTCGGCCTAGACTGGTGTTGGCAAAGACTAATTGACAAATTGAGAAGGAAGTGTTGATGACATAGAAAGTACAAGTGGAGGAAGTTATATTCTGGGAAGAATGCATACAATTTTCATTCGGTATTTTGTCCATTCCTTCTTTAGACCTTAAAGTATTTTTTATTGCTCGGAATGAAATTTGATGAAAACTCTACACATTTGTCCAAGGAAACCTCAGAATCCTTTGTGAGCGGTGTATGGAACTTTGAGAGTTGACATGGTTTGAGGTATCTATTGTGCAAAATAAAATACATGTCCACAAAGATATTCTATACATTTTGACCAACATTGACCATGTTCAGGAAAGGTTTTTGGAAGAACATCTCAATGGTGGTTTGATGAAATTCAAGCACTACCAAACCAACAACATACCTGTGACAATGGAAGATCCCTTAGAAGCTATGAAGGCATATATCAACTTGAAGATTCAAAGCACATGGAGATGTGATAAGTTGTATATGGCCATTTTTTTTGAATAATAGTAGACCATTCATTTTTTAGCAGTAGATTGTGAGCAAATGTTGAAGCATGCCAATGTTATTAGTTGTGAGTAGCTAATAGTACTGTGATAGTGAAACATCTAGTAAGTTTTTGGTAACTTTTTAAATAATTAGCAAAAGGACCACTTCATGAGACTGATGGTAAAACATAGAAGACTCAACGACTACAAGAAAATATAGTACATTCATAGGGGGAGCTATTTTAAAAAAATACTAGAGAAAATACAATCTAAGGGGGAGAAACAAAACAAAAAGAACTATGCAGAAAAAGATGAAGCATATTCCCATCAAGTACCACATCCTAAGAGAACAAGTAGTTGAAGAGAGTGTCAATATGGAATACATTTCTACCAAGGAATAAGCTGCAAATATTTTTACCAAACCCCTTCCCAGAGAAACATTTGCATATCTCAGATAGAAGCTGAGAGTGATATCCTTCTCATCTCATTAGTTAATAAGAACAACTCAGGGAAAGCATA
The DNA here is from genome assembly GCA_009831015.1 of Picea engelmannii. Lineage (NCBI taxonomy): Eukaryota > Viridiplantae > Streptophyta > Pinopsida > Pinales > Pinaceae > Picea > Picea engelmannii. The sequence continues at coordinate 132,113 of ML778419.1, forward strand.
CCTTTTCTATTGATGTCAAAGGGATATAATTACATATAGGGGGAGAGTTGCAGATAGGAGGAGGAGAATTACAAATAGGGGGAGAGTTGCAGACAAGGGAAAATTCTTTCTATTTCTAGAGTATTATATGTTTTTGAGTACAAGGTTGTCATCAATGACAAAGGGGGAGATCGTTGAATAAATTAATTTCATTGATGTCAAAGGTAAGTAAGTATTCACATATAAATATTCAAAGGAAATGTGACTTTCATAAATACAATAGTGGAAATAGATTAGAAATGAAGTTATGTGAAAGTGGAGTGGAAATGAAGTTACGTAAAAGTGGAGTAAAACTTGAAAGTAGATTAGAAATGAAGTTACCTAAAATATGAGTAAACATGGAAGTGGATTAAAAAACCTAAAAGTGAAAGTGGAATAAAAGTGCACATGGTTTTAAAACCCATGGTGGTATTTTACCCATGGCATGTTGAAAAATAAATTAAAAAATAAAAAGGGAGAACTTAATTATTTATTTAATAAAAGTCTTGTCTTTTCAAATAAACATGTCTTTTCATGTAGAAATAATGGTAAAGTATAAAAGGAGAAGAGATTTGTGAGAAATAATGGGAGTGTGGGTGAAAATGTAATATTCTTGTGCATATTATTTGAGGAATATTCTTGTGCATATTATTTGAGGATTGACGATTGAATATCATTTAAGGAGAAATGATTAAATATTAGTGAAGATCAGATCCGGTGTTCTAACAAATAGATTTGGCGTTCTAGAAAACAAAACATGTAAAGGAAAATCTAAGGAAGAACTAGAAAAAGAAGCAAGAAGATATAGTGAAGGCAAAGCAAAAGAAGGAGTGAGCGTCGAGCAAATATGGAAAAAGAAGAAGGAGTGAGCGTTGAGTAGATATGACCAAAGCATGAGTGATTTCCAAGCTGATCTGGCGAAAGAAGAAGTAGGGAGTGTAGAGAATATATGGTGAAAGAAGTAACAATCACATAGCAAACAATTGAAGTAAATTCATATGAAGAACTTATAAAATTGTAAGTAGTTTGGTGCCTACATAATAAAAAACTGTAGAGATTGGTGTCTCTAGTAAGTTGGTGCCTACAAACAAATAGGGGATTGGTGTCTCTTGTAGGTCGGTGCCTACAAACAATAAAGAGGATTGGTGTCTCATGTAGGTCAGTGCCTACAAAAAACAAAGGGGATTGGTGTCTCATGTAGGTTGGAACCTACAAAAATTAGAGGGGATTGGTGTCTCTTGTATGTTGGTTCCTACAAACATTTTTAACCGTAGATTGGTGCCTACAAATTTATAAAAATAAGTTTTTGTGTTTTTCTCCCAAAAGAGTTTCCATGTTAAATATTGTATCTTTTAATTGTTACATTTATGTGATTTCTTCATTATGGTTTGTTAATGTTAAAAAGAAAAATATAGCCTTATACTGATTCACCCTCCCCCCTTAGTACAAGTGTGTGCTCAACACACCTTTGTATTTCACATTCTAGGATATAGTTTTATGGTAAGTGTGTTTTTAGATTCCTATTTTCCTCCTCGTACCTTATCTCTCGATGAAGTGTCAATGTGAAAAAAATTAAGGTGATTTCATTATTGTATTGTATTATATATTTGTATTATTGAAATGAATACGTAAGAGAGATATTATGGATTAAGGTCTTTTTTCCAATTTATTTATCTCCAGTATTTCTTGTGTTTTATATTTTATCAACTGGTATCATATCTCAAGGGCTTGATAGCTTCACATGGTAGTTTTCGACGGGAGGAGAGGTATAACTAGGGTATGCAACAAAATATGAGCAATTGGTATATAGGCTACATCATCGAGGAAAAAGTAAGTGTCATACATTTTTAGTGGAAAAGTTAAGAAGCCAATTTTTTATTAATTTAAGATGCAAATTTGTTTTTTTTCATAAATGCTCCATTTCAATTGATATGTCCTATCAAATCCACCATTTTTTTGTTTGAGCATCTTCAGCATAGATATATTTGATTGACTACTACACATTCTTGTCATTGCTTTTGATTCGACCATTGTTGGAATTTACTCCTTGCATAAAGTTTTGAGACCCTCTGCTCAGTTATCACCCTCTTTCTTCCAGCAAGATCGATTTTCAAACTGGAATACCCACCTTGGATATGAAGGTATGATCCTCCCTACTGTAACATGATAGAATTCCCTGCGATTTCAGAATCTGAATTAAATTGACTCAAATCCAATTGTGTCTTCCAAACCATAGCTCTCCTATTTAATGGAATATTAAAGTTACTTCTGATCTTATAAGCTGCACGTTAGTTGCAATAGGCAATTTCCTTTGCAATGGGCTTCTGATCTACCTCACGCACAGATTGAAGAACTATTGGCTTCCCTTGATCATTGTGATCCACACCTACATGTTTTTAGCACAAAATCTGTCCACAATCCTTGCGTTCACACAAATAAGAATTTAATGCGCCAATAGCAGAGGACAACCATGGAAAGATCATAGAATCGTAACAGACTATGCACATAGACCAAAAATATGCACCATGGCCCAATCTCAAGGATTGTGATGATAAGCAACGAAACATTGTGAAGAGGACAATTGAAGATAACAACTAGCGAACCAGTGCTCCACCAGCAATATCCAATCAACAACCTACAATAGGACACACTTTAAGAAATAGCAATCCACGTGCATAATCACACATCCCACAACGATCTGGACCAACAAACAAGAATCTGATCACACCAAAGAAAAGTGCACTCATCAATAAAAATGTACAGCTGAAAACTATCTACAAAGAAAAATAAGTGGCAGCACTGTAGGATAACTCCATTACTTCTCTCGGCGTTTTCTCTCCCCTAGCGTACATAAACGCCGAGTCCCCCCTGTCTTCTCATCTAACCTCTGGCACTTTGAATGATTCCTTTCCAGCATGCGTTTCAGTCTTGGTGCCCATTACGCATCATCTCTTCAGACTGGTGATGAGAACGCAACCCCTGTCTACTCAAACCCTAAATCACACGACCAAATGACATTTTCCCAAACCCTAACAAAACTATAATTCGACGCAACTGTTCTACGACGAGACCGTTCAATATCCAGCACATGGTATCTCTCCAGCATGTGGCAAACAAACAATGCGATTCGACCATTCTCCTATTCAAACCCTAAATCGTGTCGTTATATCTATTCATTGTCATGCCATATCTCTCACGATGCTCGACGGCTGCACCTCACTTGCCCCTGTAGTTGCACCTCACTTGCCCCCGTCGCAGGCTTGCAAAATTTCAATTGCATTGGTTTGACCTAACAGCAGTCACCCATGTGGTCGTGGTATTGTTAGAATAAAGCTTACTTTAGTAAGAGATAACTGTTGTAAGTGTGAGTTTCAACCATTACTATTGTAACTGTGAGTTTCTAGGTTTACTATTTTTAGCTCATATATGTAACCTCCATTTGTTTGTTAAGTAATGAAAACATTTTGTGTTGTGTAAATTAATTCTTCAAATTTTAATTTGGTATCAGAGCGAAAAGGAAAGAGGCGGATCGCTTGGTCTGTGGTTTGCGCGATCTGCTGAAGAGACTGCTGCTCGCTTCCAGCGTATGCGTGAAGGCTGAAGTGCAAATTCACGAATTGAAGAAAACGCGTGGGTTCTTTATGTTGATGAGCAAGCCGTGAGAACGGGTGGAGGGCCATTGCAGGCCGTGTGCGAGTGAGGGAGATCTGGAGCTACTGCGTGGACTCGTGAGATTTGCATGATGGTGCTACTGCGTGGACTCGTGAGATTTGCATGAGTTAATGAGTGAATTTAGTTGGGAATTGGTGCGTGGTGCAAATAGTAAGTTTTCTTATGGAGTGATATGGTGCAAATCGTAAGTTTTTTTTTATGGAGTGATTTGGTGCATGTAAAACATAAATTTTGTTTTCCGTTGGAGCATTGAAAGAGGAAGGGTGAGTTTTATGAGTAATTCACGATTTGCATGCATGCATATGTGGAGCATTGAATAAGATTTGCATGCGTTGGATTGTTTGAGAGTGAGGTATAAAGTTTTCTTTTAAATAAAAAATGGGGATATTTTGAATATTAAAGTGAATGCATGTGGATAAAGTAAATGC
>ML778419.1:147541-171811 GCA_009831015.1 Picea engelmannii
ATTAAATGATGGATAATGATAAACTACAAAGATGAATGCATGCTTATAACTAGAAAAATGAAAATACATATATGTATATTTATATTATAAACAATTTTAAACAAATAAAGTTAAGCATGTAAAAATTAAAAGGAAATGAATAAGGAGCGCACATACTCTTTGAGTTTTGAAAAGAAAAAAAATAAAATAATATAAACCAAATAAATTAAAAAGAAAAGTAAGAAAATCAAAAGGGAAAAGGGGGGAAAACCTAAGAAAAAGAAGAATTAGGGTTTGAGTCTGGATAAAAGAAAGGGAGAGGGGGGAAGAAAAGGACTTTTTTTTTTAGATTGGTATGGTTATGCTGCGAGAGAGGGACTGGACTGATTTCTTGTAGGAGTTGGGGATTCTCAGTAGACTTGAGTGGTAGCTCAGCCTTGGAGGCGAGCTGAGAAGATAGTTACTCTCTGATTGTGTGTGGCCCCTTTGCGGCTCGGTGGGCTGAGGGGGAAGAAGAGTACCCCTAGCGTTTGGCAGGGAGGTACCAGTGGGTTCTTTGCGGTCGGAAAGTAGGAGCAGGAGCTGCAGGAGCATCACGGCGCGGAAAACTCTCGAGGACGGCGCTGAGGCAAAGGTATGATCCTTAAATTTGTAATTAGAATGTATGGTAATGGCGTCTTAAGTTTATGACTGGACTGCTTAGATTTTATTTAGGGTTCTGGACTGTGTAGTTTACTCATCATTGTTTGTTCTGGAATGTGTAACTTTTATTCATTAGCATTCTGAATTTAACCCTGCCGTCAAAATCTGTCTGCGTATGAATGGTAAAGGACCTGCGTATCTTAATCATGGGCATCCTGAATTTAACTCTGTTATTAAATCCTGCCTGCGTACTTGTTTTGATTTTTAGCAGCATTCTGCGCCCATTCTTCCTGTCTTCTAGATTCAAACTTTTATTTTTTTGCGTCGGCTCTGTTCTGAAGTTCATCGAATCTGTTCTGGCAACTGTGTCTGGATATTTCCTTGTTTTTACGGTTCAGTTTTATAGTTCTGGAATTTTGTTGGGGTTTAGGGTTACTACCTGTTGGTCCTTGGTGAATAGCTTCTCCCTTTTGCACGCCGTGGGTGGCTGGTGATAGGCTCTGCGGGGCGGGGTTACCAATTCGTGGTGTTAAAATTTTTGCTGGGCGTTGAACATAGTGGGCATCCCTTCCAGGGGTTTTCCTTTTTCATATGGTGGGCCTTCACCTCTCTTGACCTGCGTGCCTTTCCACTGCTGGGCGTCTCCGTGTGACCTGCGTTTTTGTTCACTGGGCGTTTTCATTTATGCCGTGGGTATTTTACCTGTTGGCTGGGCGTCCCCATTCGCGGCCTGTGTATTATTCTTGGTTGGGCATCTCCTTTGGCCCTCATGTAACTGCTAGGTTAGAGTTATTGCTGCCAGAATCTAAAACTAGTGCCGCCTTACTGTAACTTCCACGATTTTATTGTTTACCGTATTTTAAATTCTTCCTCTTGTCGAGTTTAATTTTTACCCTTCCTTCAACCGCATGTCATTGCCGTCCTTAATACCAGAACTAGCTCTGACTACCTGTCGTTCCATCCGCATAATTTGTACACAGCGAAGTCTGTAATCTCGAATCAATAAGAAATTATATCAATAAACTATATAACATCTGTATACGAAGTATGAAATTTCCATATCAATAAAAATTATATAAATAGACTTTAGGAAGCTCGAAAATTGAAATTTTCCAGTTAGTTGAATCTTTTATTGTTGTTGTGATGTGCGGTTGGGTGATTGCTCAATCTGGTTGGTTGTGGTGTATAGGTTTTTGAATGCCATCTACCTTCTGGATCGTGGCTTCCTGGAAGCAGTTACCGCTGAACTTATTAGTTTATTTATTGGATAGTAAATGAAATATATTGGATTTTATTGTTATCTATTGAATTGTTGTTTAAACTATTATATAACGGTTATTTATTTATTGTTAAGTGATTACAGCGATTGTCTTAGAATTCGGTGACAGCAAGGCGTTGTAGCTGTTTTCCTATTACCTAATATGTGTACATTAATATGAGTTAATAACTCGGCAAAGTTTTATTGTTCCGATTATTCTAATCCCTCTCTGCCATTTGATTTTTAATTTGTTTAGTAGGGTGCATCTGAAATTAAAATAAATATATAATAATCTCCTAATTCCATGATACCTCTTCCAGTTGGGCCGACGGCTGTGTTATCGATTTGCTCCTGGTCGATGGGAGGAACAAACGAAATTTTGTTGTTACCAGAAATTTTGACTCAGGAATAAATTAGTTATTGTTGCCAGATTAAAATCTTGAATTGCAACTTAGGCACATTTATGACTTAGAAAACCATTCCATGGTAATGATGCTCGGTTAAATTGATTTATGATACGATCCTAAATAAATTTTTTAGCTTCAGTGGAAGTTAGAAGTGAGTATGTATTCTAGTTAAAGTTCTATTACAGTCTAGAAATTTTTGCAGTTAACAACTTTTAAAGTTTAATGGTAAAGGGATTGTATGTCCCAACTTGTTATTATTAAGTTGCTCTTTTAATTTATATGGATAAAGGGATTGAGGTGAAATTATTGATTTTTTATTTATTATAATTGTAGAGGGATTGGTTATTTAAGTTGCCTCCTTGTCGAGCATAGAAGTAAGGATAGGATAATGAGCTTGGGGAATTTCTCTAAGTTAGTGGAACCACCTTCAATTTATGTTTGGGAAATTAAAACACTTTACCCCCTCTTCAAGTATTTGGTTGACCACTAGATATATTAGAACTTATATATATTAGAACTTATATTTATTATTCTGTACAACATCTAGTATGTAATGGGAGATTTAAGAAATAAAGCACAAAGGGTTTCATGTTTGATAATGATTCTCTTAGTGATCTACTCTATTGAGTGATAGGTATTTTTATAATAATGACTTAGTAATATGTCCTTTAATGATTACACCTTTTTGAAGTATGTTAATCATTCAAGAGAGTTTACATTGTGACTTGCGCATAATTAATAAATAAGAATTGGGTAGGTTACGCAACGCAAGGAAAAGTAGTAGATGTTTGTTGTGGAAGAAGCTTATTTTTACCTCAGGTGGGTTCCTTATATTTATTCAAGCTAGGGTGAAGCACTAATAATTAGTTGACCTTGCACCCTAAAATAATGTGAAATTATGATTATTGAGGAATTCTAACCTTCACGCATTTATAACCAAATTGATTATCCTTGTGCCCTTAAAAGAATGTTGATATGTGAAGGATTCAGTTTATAAATCGATTGCGCGCACCGACTTATAGAAGTAATATATGATGTTAGATGGTGGGATCCTCGCGTGTATGGAAATTAATGTCATGATGATAGTCTTAGATAATATCCTTCTTGCGGATTGGGATTTCAATGTACTGTGGGAAGGTTCTAGTTGTTTGCTTCCTGCGTATTGACACTTGTAATTAATGATGGTTGATATTATATTTCTCCCTCGCCATGGAATTTTATGTTACTTGTGTCCTCCTTCGTTTTGGTGTCGTAAAAAAATATAAAAATAAAAATAAAAAATAAAAATAAATATTAAATTTATTTACTTTTTACCTATGTTGCCGCTTGTCATCGTAACGGCGGGGGCTGTTACATTACTTCATCTAGGAAAGTTAGCCACAGTCGAAATAATGTAGGGTTATTCCTGCGCCTTGAAGTAAAGTAGACGACTACCCTTGCTTCTTGACATAATAAATTTGTTTCCTGTTTCTCGCACTTATGTCGTTAATGATGGATTCGTTATTAACTTTCTTGGCACCATGTAATAATTTCTAATGTGCATTGATTCACAGAACCTTGCTGTGCAGCGACCATCCTTGTTGTGTGTGTTTTAGTCCTTGGGCTGGATTGTGTCGGGCGGAATATAGACACCTCCATGTTCCTCAGAACAATTGACAGCCCTAAGACCTTAAATGGTCAAAATCGAGGGGAACCGGGGCTTGAGCGTTGCTTCTGTGTCTTGGAGGTCCTAACCATTGCAGGGTAGGATGGATGGGTGGTTTGTCTTGATACCGATGAATGATTGTTGTTCCTTGCTTGCCGATATTTAAGGTGCGTATTAGGTCGTCATGTTGTGATGTCTTTAGGTGTGTCATGTTCGTCGTCGGGTGGCGACACAGAGTCAGATGTTTGTATTACCCTTGTACGCGCGCACCCAATTTTAAAAGAAAAAAATTGCACTTGTTATCGAAGTTGATGTCGTAACGAGGAGGGTCGTTACAATGGTAGACCACAGACATTAAAAACATGGACTTCTCTTCTCAAACATAACTCCACATAATTTAGTTTCAAGTAGTTCATCGAGAAGTTCTACCACCCAGTGGTGAGTATGCTCAGCGGCAGACCCAAACCCAGAATTAATGAGGAAATTCAGAGGATTCTACATCTCTCAGACCTTACAAAGACTGGTGATTAGTACCTGTACCAAAATCATACTGATATCAAAGTCTATGGGTGTGAGTTGGCCCCATATAAACTACCCAAGTACTTACCTGTTAGAATTTTCGCCCTGGAATACATAAGGCAGATGATAAACTCATACGACATAAATTTTGTGTCTTTGAAGAAGAAGGAACAACTCAGAATCAAAGGGCAGATTGGGTCTTTCATCTGCAATAGTCGAGGTGTCGGGGAGGAAGCAGACAGACTGCTAAAAGAAATGAAGTTTTTTGTTAGTTTCACGTGGCACTATGATCCGTGCGGGATAATTTCCGAGATGACGATAAAAAATAAGAATATCTCGTATGTTCACATATCTAGGCCTGAGGTAGAGAAGTTTGAAAACCAGACAGAATGGGAGCCAAAAACTCTGTTTGAGACAGAACAACAGGACCCTTCGGTCACTGTTTCATAGATGACTACACCACAGGTTCCAAAGGAGAAAAGGCCCAGGAAGGACACTTCACCTTCTGTCATTGAAGTATCATCTGAGGAGTTTCAATTGCACACAAAGAGGCCGAAAACCACTCAGGCACTTGACATGGATGGCGAAAAGGAAATGCCATCCACTACAATGACGGAGGTGGATTGGTCACTCCTTAGTACAAGCAACAAGCAGATCATAACTTTAGTATTTCCAAAGAAGCCTACAGATACTCCACCAGTCAACCAGCCAGGCAAAACAGGACCGAAGCTGAGTATCTTTGTGAAATACGATTTGATCAAGAAAAAGAATCAGACGCTGACCAACAACACATATGCTCAGTTCTGGAAGAAAACATCGTCTGCACAACACAGACTGCTATAGGCATTTGACACTGAGAAGGGTAGAATTCACATGGCATTTCTCCAAGAACGGGTGCAAGACCCAAAGGTAATCACTGATTACAAAAGGGAAACTTTCGAATTCTAGACTAAGGATGTGCATCCAACTAATCAAATGGATCTGCACAGGCAAACTGGATAAATGGTTTTCTCCACATTGGCACATGCTTCCATTGCCGCCTGCAAGTTACAAGCATCTTTGAATAATGTCCAGACGCAGTTGAAGTTGGAAAAAATATCATCCTTTGCCAAGGATAACATGATTAAGACATTGGAGGAACTGGTCCTCAAGATCATATATGATCCCTCGAATGTGAAAGCAGTCGAGGAGATGATCAAGAAGAAAAATGTTGACATATTGTCTCTGAAGAAACAATTGAAGCTTCCACCAAAAGTAGACTCACAAGCAAAGGAAATGGTGGAAACAAAAGGAGAAAAATATGAGATGCTTAAGTTGATCATGGAGCAGAATGCACAATTGAAGGAAATGAAAGATGAAATGGAGAAACTAGTGAAAGAGAAAGAGAAGTCAAAACCCATGGAAGTCATTCCATTGAGTGTAGTTCCACTCTCAGGAGTGAGCACAACGTCCCTAGCATAAATTCCATCGGAAAATCCACTGACGTCTCTGGAAAATACTGTTGAACTGGCTAAATCTATGGAAGAGATGAATCTGCAAGAAACGGAGATTAGCAGGCTCAAAAAGGAGATTGAGAACCTCCAGGAACTCAAATCTTCTTACCAAACTAGTTACTCCAAGGAAAAACAAGTGTCATACCAACTCAAACAAGAGTTACAACAAATTTGGAAGCAAACAGTGGCAGGAAAAACACTGGCCGAAGTCAAAGAAAGTGTCTAGATAGACATCACCAAGTCTATGAATGAAATATGGCCAATGATACAAATTATGTTTGAGCAAAATGAATTGGTACAAAGAAGCAAACACGCCATCGAGAAGATTAGAGCAGAACTGGGAGAGATGACCACAGAGGCTACTTAAATCATCAAATTCCTGAATTCTAAAACTAGAGAGGAGCTGGAAGATCTGAGAATTGAAGATAGAACATAGACCATCCTTGAGGTCAAGAGAGTCCTAACCAAGAGAGGACTGATGCTACAGCTAGAAGAAAAGGTTCAGGCTATGGACCTAGGGGTGCAAAGGTTTTTCAGCAAGATCGAGGCTCTACAGAAGAAGGGTCTTCCTAGTTTGAGGGTGATAAATGTCAAATTGATGACGCTCCCCGATTACTAAAAGAGACTAGCCACTGTGGCTAAGGATAGTTTGAAATTTCTAGGAATACAAGGGAGTATCACTGGCAAAGAATTCCTAGATGCTCTAAAGTTGGACATCAACATACAACATGAGATCCGGTACATCTTCATCATCAAGCCAAATTTTGCTAAGTACACAGAGATGGATGAAGTTTACCGAAGGTTACTCAAAGTCATCGTTCCCAGTCATCTTCAATGGGAAGAGCTTTGCAATCTGATCAAGTAGTCGATGAGTTGTCCAAGCCCAATCTGTTATCACTCCAAGAAACCCTTTGTGGTTGTAGACCAAAGGTGCTTGGTAACTTAAGAAATGAATGTTTTTGTATTTTGTAAATATGGATCAATGGGATAACTCAATTCAGCTTATGGCATTCAGACATCAAAATGATAAACAAATAGACAGTGCTCTCCAAGATTGGTTAAACAGTAAAATAGCCTTTAGTGGATGAAGAAAGATTGCTCATAAACCAGTGCAAAGCAGGGTCTAATAAACAATTAAAGAAACTTATTATAATGTCATGAACCAAACAATAGGATAACAACTATTCAAGGTTTGACAACAAGATAACAGTGAAGAAGAAATATGGAAAAACTGATACCAAAATGGAAAGGAACCTGTGATCTGTATTAGCAATGAAAGGTCTGAGTACAAAAGAGTATTACTGTATCCAAAATCGAACCATTGTTCCACATCAAAACAGGCATTTATAGCCTATTACAAACAGTTATACAGATCCTAAAAACATGGATCTGTATTTAATAAAGACAACTCAATTCTATCTAAACTACTTGAAATTAAAGTCTTTAACAACTAAACTAAATAGTCAAACTGTCTTCAGTCTCCAAAATCGCCATCTGCATCCTTCAACTCCTTGTATCTGCAATGTTTTGAACACTAGCAGGACACCTGTCTTTGACTGTTGGATTTTCCAACATTCATGTCGATTTTTTAGGAAATGGTCTTGCATGTGTAACCAAAAAATCTCTCGAATCCTTGATGTTGAACTTCTTGCATGCGATCTAATAGTCCACTGATACACTGGAAACCCTTAAGAACCCGTTTGGAATGAACTGTTGTATCTTTGGCTTCAAAAATTACTTTCCCAGCTTTCAACAGCGCAACCGTTTAATTTATTCATGGGTTAGCTGTTGAAAGCTGTCACTTTCCACAGCTAACGGGTAACAAAATAATAGCCTTGCGCTGTTGAAAGTCCCGATTACGCACAAAAAGAGTTTTCACCTCCGAAATTTGATTTCAAACAAAAATTAGTGGGCATATGATTTCTCACCTTGCATATTGACGACGACTTGAGCAAGAACCTTCAGGTCTGGATGAGGTTTTTGCCTCAATTTTTGTTTCAACCTCCTGATCTGCCTTTTGAGGCGTTTGGAAAGCCACCACAAGCTGTTGTAGTTTTTAGTGAGTTTTTTCTTCCTTTTCTTCTCTCTGACACTTTCCTTAGCCAATCTTTCAAATGTAGCATTGGTCTTGGCGAAGTTATCAGATAACTTCTTATACCTTTCTTTAATCACCCGCTCCAAGACCTCTTGCTGGGCAATTACCTCGAGATGCTTGATCTTCTGAGACTTCTTTGATTTGGAGTTTTTTGATGATTCTCCCTATTCTGTCTGATTGAAAGCTTCATAGTTCTGTGCACACTCGGCTGACTGCTCATAACTCTTGATGACAGGGCATTGGTCTTGCTGCTCAGATTCTGAATCTGAATAGGGTAAGTTAAGTATATTCTTCGCTGTACTCTGCTCTGTAGGATGTCCTGTATTCTGCTGTGTAGTCTGCTCTGTGTTCTGCTCGAAGTTCATTTTTCTCTTCAACCTGTGAGGCTTCATTCCAGATATCCTGTCTTCTGAGGGTCCTGGCAAGGCCCTTCTTTTTCTTGAGCTGCTTTGAGGAGATGATTGTTTAATTGAACCCTTCACCTATTCATTTGCAGTCTGATTCTGGATTTCAAAACCTTCCCAGAACAGAAAGTGCTCCCAACTTCTCCCCTGTTGTTTCAATTCCTCCAGGATAATTAATTTTATGAGGCCGAGGTGACACATAGTAGTTTTCATGCTCAGGGGTTGAGCTCTAATTCTATTACATACCTTAGTCAGACTTTGATATAAGAAATAAGGAAAATTAATAGGGGTCTTGCCTGTGAATTGATCTAGTAGTTTAAAGTGGTACATCATCAGTTTATCATATCTTCCCTCTGAGGTAATGTACAATTGGATACCCTTGAACAATTCTTGCCATTCTTCATCTAGATATGAAACAAGCATACCTTTTCTCCATGCTTTGTGCCTGTACCCCTCTTTCAAATAAACTCTGAAATCCAAATTTTTGGGAGCAGTGGTTTTAAACTAGCTCTGCCCAGTTCTTGGAAAACCTGTAGCTGCGGCGATGACAACCTCATCCAATTTGATTTCCATGGACCCGATGCGAGCTTTATTTCCATTGAAAGTATTGGCAAAGGCTTCTGCTGTAGCCTGGTGGCACCCAAATTGCAGTTTTTCAACGAATTCCATACACCTTGCATTCGAAAAATACTTCTGGACTTCGGGATGTGATTGTAGAAAGGACAAATTATCCAGCTCTCTCTTGAGTAGAGCGCCACTGCATTTTCTCACCATTCTGTTGTTCGAAAAACTTGACAATTGTAACCCCTGTAACTACCTGGTAGAGCCGAGGTTCCGCGCTATTGAAAGCAGTTCGGGCTTCGGCTCTGTTTTGAAACAAATGAAAACTTCCAAAGCATTCCGGAAACGATTTGTGATATGAAACCACTGTTTGATTTGATGGTGTCAGGTCGGCGGTACCTCCTCTGTACCTGCATCACCGAACATGAACTTGCCATCTCGGATGTCATGAGAATCGAGCGTGAGTTCTGGGACGGATTCGAATTACAGTCATATCCTGACATGCATAATCGAGTTTGTATGATTACCCACTCTTATCAACGCATGCCTTGGATTTTCCTGACGTGGGATGATCATTTCATCATTACTTTCAGTCGTGGATATCGCGCACGTGATTCCCGCTCTTCATCAACAACGACCCTCGCTGCAGAAAGTATCAACTGTTCGCTCGCCACTTTCACCAGCGCTCGACTCCTTGGAAAACCCCTGTTAGCTGCAGAAAGTATGCACTTTCAACAGCGCACCGCTTTATAGAAGACACTCCTTAGCTGGAGAAAGTAAGTACTTTCAACAGCGCGACACATTATAAAAACCGCTTTGTAGCTGTGGAAAGCATGTACTTTCCACAGCGCGCCACCCGCGAACTTGATTGTTGAACCTTTTGAACTTTACCACTTTCAACAGCGCATCAACTAAATGAAAAGAGCTCCTTAGCTGCTGAAAGTCGACACTTTCCACAGCGCACAATCAATTTTTGGACATACGTTAGCCGAGGAAAGTAAAAATGAAAATTTTGGAAAGAAGACTTTATGGGTCAAATTATTTCCTTAAGACACACCAAAAACTTAATTTTTTCAGCTATAGAAAAACTCAAAAATAACTTGAGAACACTACTGATGGCCATGCTATCCACTACAAAATTCAACCAAAAGGACGGTTTCATTTTGGGAGTTAACACAATCAACTATCCATTCAGATGAGGTCATGTAGAGGCCTCACCAACAGTTCACCCAGAAAACAACATGAAGCTTCGACACATCATCAAAAAGTTTCCTAGATTTTTGTAGTTTGTTAAGTTAGTTAAGCTAAAAATAGATTTACCACGTCCTAATCTTTAATGACAGGATCGTTTGTAATTTTGGTTATAAATACTTCACTTTTCGAAGTATTGAGGGTTGATCTTTACGCCCAGCAAGCTACAAGATTGTAACATTTTAATCAAGAGATCTTCCATTAATACAAAGAGACATTTCACAGGATTCTTGCGTGCTATTTATTGGTGATGTTTTCTCTTCTCTGTTAAATGTTCTTCTCACTCAATTATCGTATTGTTTTCTAAATCTAATCTTTGAAAGTAACGAACGTTGCAGGATTTATCTTTATATACCCTGTTTCTGACTTTGAAAGATTTTAATGTTCGTCTTCTGATATTATAGTGAATAAATTCTTAACTGCTTCTTTACTTTGATTGATATTATCGTCTTTTTTTCTATTCAACATTTTACTGCTAAAGAATCCAACAAATGAACTATCTCGCCCTGTGAAAAGGATCCTTCATTTTCTGGTTTAGATTCTCATCTCGAAATACAAACCCCATAGCCCAATGGATGTGTAAAGCTCTCTCAGCCAACTTAACGAAAACGACAACAAACAAAACAAACATATTTTATTTAACCAACCTAATATCTTAAGTTCAAAACAGACCTAAATCATACATAGAGATCCCTCTCTGAAGCTGATAGGGCTAGATTCCAGTTTCGAAGTGGTTGGATAAAGTTACCTCTCGTAGATTTCTTCTTTTCTAACAACCTCTAGGAAACTTACAAAGTGTTAACAACAACGTTACCCACAAGAATTTCACGGAGATGAGAAGGCTGGCTCATGATGAGACCCCCTTTCCCTTGGCTATGCCACCAAGATCCACTACCATGGCATGGTGACTAGATGAATATTAGTGTCATACCGCTACATGCCCATGGACCTAATAGGATGGCTCATGATGAGACCCCCTATCCACCAACTAGGTCTTGAGTTTTATCTTATTTTATGGGTCCCCCCTTTTCTTACTGAGAAGCATTTTATTTCTTTCTTGGGGATCCCTGGGTGAAGCATCTCAAGGTTTGATCTTTGGCTTTTAACTTTTTCCAGCTACTTTTACCCTCTAGGCCTTTAGCCCCTTCTTCCCACAAGGCAAGGTACAACCCTTACTAGCTTGGAAAACCCAATGCCCGAACCAATGTAGGTGATATATATGAGGGAAGATGATGAAAAGTGATAAGTATGGAAGGAATGGATGATGAAATTTCATAAACCCACTTAGTGGTAACTCACTCCTAAGGGAACCAACTTTCTAGGTCATTTTGTCATCCCCCCTAGGTATGGAAAAGTCAAAAGGCATAAAGTCCAAGAACACATCATGAAGCAAAAGAGAATTAAATGTAGATATTCAAATTTGTTGAGAATTAGAGTGACACATACCATGATACCCAAACTCATTACCTCATGGAGCAAGAACCACTATTACTTTAGGACCAGGCCAATGGGATGGATGTTGCTGCTACTAAAAGAATGGAGGCATCAAAGAAGAAGGATGGTCCCTCCAGGGCTAGGCTCAAGTCAATATGGCTTTCGATACTCCATGTATAGGACCTGTGGGCCTCGAGACATAATATCCTTAGTTATCCCTAGGATAGGGGATAACATCTGGGTCCAACTCCAGGACATGTGATCACTATAGAGCGCATGAGAATCTCAACATCTCTGGTATGACCTGTGACCTGCTAGATCTCAACAAGATTGATTAGTAATCATTTGGGGTGGTGATATCACCCCTGACTCATATATGATATAATGAAATAAAAGTAAACACTCATATGTACAAATGGAAATACAACTAATCTAGCATGATATGCATATGGTATATACAATGAATGCACATGCCTACCTACTTACCTCTACTTACCTATTGGTTGAATGCTAGGTTTATTCAAATAGCCAATGAAACCATCCTAGCAATGTCTCATAATACCTTCCTCTGTACTTCATCATAAACCAAAGCAATGATAAGTCAAGAAAAAAAATAACATGAGTTAGAGAATGTATTTTATCATTGGAATCGTAATGTCTAGCTCATGGAGGCGGGAGGGAGGGAAAAAATCATGCCAATTCATACCTTTAGGAAAGTTCTCAATCCATTTCAAAAAGGGATCATGAAAAATTAAAGGTTAAATAGATCGACTCAAAGAGTCTGAAGGTTGGTTACCTTGGACGTCTTCACAATCTGAGGTCTGGGAAGGGACTAGCAAGGACCTAGAAGATGACTAGTAAATTCATAAGGGAAGGCTGAAAGAGTGAGATGACATACTTCTTATTGAGGTATTCAACCTAACCTTGAATTCTAGGCTTTGCCTTAGAGGAAACTTGAGACAAAGAACATGCTTCCCAACTACACCTTTAATGACATAGCAAGATAAAATAGTCAAATAAAGCTGGAAAGCAGTATCACAAGGATCCTTCTCTGAGAAAACGTTGTCCTTACCTATATCAAGATCTGATCACAATTGTGGTTGATAATCTTCTTCATGGAATAAATCCAAGTGCTCAAAGGAATAATAATCAAAATAATCAAGGTATGACAAAAAATCACTAGGATAATATAACACCAGGTCATCCTTGGGTATCTAAAAAAGGTTTGTGATCATACCATCTCCTTGTTTCCAATTGTTAAAATTAATAACCTCATATGATAGTTGTAAATGAAACTTTTGGAAATGACCCTCAATGTCGTAAATGGGATCCTCATTAGAACCAATCACATCTTACTTACGCCTTCCAACATGTATGAACTCATCAATATTATCAACAATGTCACTACCTTTATCATAACATGAAGGATTTAATGCATCCAAGGGATCCTCTAGTACCTCTTCTCTTTCCAAATCATAAAACAAAGCATCATCAAAATCTTGGAAAGGGAGGTAACTTACCATGTTTATTTCTTGTTGTGTAGGAGGATCATTTGCTTGGGTGAATTCATCAAATGGAAGGGGTTCTAGTACTTCACTAAGACTCGTCTCTTTGTCTTCATCGGAAAATGAAGGAGCTAACTCTTCCAAGGGTTCCTTTACTTCTTCACCTTCTGAATCATAGAACAAATTTTTATCAAAAAATTGGAAAGTAAAATGACTAACCTCATTCTCTTCATCTTGTGTAGGAGAGAAAATACCTTGGAGAGAATCATCAGACAAAGGAGCGATTACCAATGCTTCATACTCATAATTCACTTCTCTAGTTAAATCTTCACTGCATTCTATCGAATCATGGGAAAAATCTTGCTCCTCTTCAAGGGGTTGACAATTTTCTTCATAAATTTCTCCTTCTATATCAGAGGGTTCTTGGTATTGAGTAAGGTACACATCCCTAAGATCTCCTACAATCTCAGTGGTGAATCCTTCATCCTCTAGGGTTACCGCGATATTCTTAAGGGAATCTTCATATTTCTGGCATTGTAGTTTCACAAACTCAATAAACCTACTAATGAGGTCTACGAAAGATGAAATACCCCTATCTTTGCAACAAATCTTAAACCAATGTTGCAAAAAATATGGCAGAGAGAGTATGAATAATTTTACCAGAACATCCTCCCCTCTAATTTCTATCTCGCTTATATACTTCAAGAATTCTACAATGTGAGTAACTGGGAGGCCTCCAAATCTTGGAGAGTTTCTTGACCATTTTGTATCAAAATAATGCGGGTATCCTTGAAAATTTTTGAAATCAATAGTCAGATACACTTGTTCCCAGGGCGCCATGATCCCATAACTTGGAAATATCATAGAATGGAGAGTAAGGTGGCATCTTGGAAAAGGTTAGTGGAGTCTCTAGATAATTTTCTTAAAACTATCAAAGGGATGAGGGAATCACCCTCAGTGGAGTTGCCAGGTAAGATTTGCAAAGTAAAGGTTTACTGAAAAGTGTCGTCTTTGAGGAGAATTGACTCGGTGTTCCCTGACAATGATGCCAAAATGTTATCACACAATTTGTACTTTCCCAAAATCCAAAGGCAAATGAACAGTAAATTGGCGTAACATGAGTTTGTCCTATCACTGCCACCTAAATAAGACACCTCTTTCTCTTTAGGGGTGAAAACCTAGGGGAGACGTCCCCAATGACCTAAGGGTTTGAGAAGGAAAAGGTAAAGGTATCAAGAAAATTTGTTCCCCTCTCACAAGTCACACTCATTACAAAGTCCCAAAGGTTTAACAATATGAAGCAAATATATGATTAAGTGTACCTGCCCAGAACAAGACAACAAGAAAACACTATTTTGAAAGTAACAGTTGATGTTAGAGCTTCGTAAAACCTTGGAATTTCAATAAATGCAATAAGCTGATGTATAAGATGAAGCAAACAAGAATTTATAACAACAATGTATATATATTAACAACTTCACAATTAAGCCTTCAATAAGCTTCAAAAATGACCCAAAATGGTAACCTAGAATTAACAATATGCCAGCACTTGTCAGAAGCTAAGAAGACAATGTAAAAATCAACTTTGACAATTGATTTTAGGAGCTTTTTCTGCTGCAATATATGGCTGTAGATTACTTTTATAACAACAACAAGAATGTTAGTAGATTAGTCTAATCTAGGGTTAGGAATAGTTAGAAAATAGATTGAGGTAAATGGTTTGAGGGTTGTTTTCATCAATCAACCAAGTGTAAGGTATAAACCAATGTATTTAGGGTTAATGGAGTCACTTTTTGGAGAAACAATATTGAAGGAAACAAATGATAATGTGTGAACTAAAGAAAATAGGGAGAATGGTTGAGGTGTTGGTAACCCAAGGCCTCAATCACTAAACCCTAGAAGGAAAATGACTACTATGAAGTAGGTAACCCTAGGCCCTAGCGGTTTTCCTTCCTCTTTAGCTCAAGCTTGAGATAAATAAAATCTTGATGAAGCAATGGTGTTAGAGTTCTACAAAGGTAGGGCTCTAGCACATGCTTCAATGGATATGTCTTCTAGCAAAATCTAGTAGGTGGATAGCTATTGAAACAAGGACAATAACATGTTCTTAATCTCCTAGGGTTTTACACTAGCAATTTCATAATCTTAGTAAATGAAAAGTAAAAGATATGATAACCATTCAAAGAAAGAAGAATTTTAGATTTTCACTTACATTCACCAAGAACAATCTAGCAATATGCCCTAGTTGAAGACTTTCCACCAAGAAAATGCCAAATACACCCAAAGAAGCCTCCTCCAAGAGTTGCACACCACTTAATTTCAGCCAATAATCCTTAAAGGGGTCGAATTTCAGACCTCACTTGTGTGAGTGAAAGATGATAAAAAAATACAAAGGATTATTCCCTTATTTATACAATTCAAGTGACCTTGAAATACAAATTAGGTAAAAAAAGACCGACATGGCGAGTTACATCAAATATCTAGTTTTTTACATAAAACTGACAATTTAAACCCTAAAATGTAAAAAAGGGGTGATGTCATTCCCTTCTAGGGTGACTTTGGGCCTCCTAAGTGAGGCGTTGGCCTCCAAGAGAAAAACGTTAGGCCTTCCAAGGCCACTGAATCATGCCACACGTGCCACTTGGCATACAACTGCCTCCATCATGTCCATCTAATACTAGGTGACATCAAGGGTTTGAAGGGTGACATCATGGGCCTTCCAAGGCCAACATTCAGAGGGAAATGCAATACCCCCCTGCGTCCAGGCCTGCCAACGTGTCTCTAGTGGAACATCCTCCTCTCTCTTTAGTGCAAGCCTCTAGTATATGTCTGCCCCTGGATGGGGTCTCAACATCCATCTAGTGGGATTTTATCTCTATGGAGGTCCAAGCTAATCATCTCCCCATATGTACCTGTCCGTTAGGCGTGGTCCTACAACAAAAACAAGTACGCCTTCCATGGGATCATAAGTCACATGGATCATAGCAATGTCAATCACATATAATAATCAAGTTACCTAAACATGTACATAAACCCCCCCTTTTCCCAGACAAGTGCTCAAAGATGTTATGCTATTCTACAATCCAGGTTTGGAGAGGGTTCCAGGACATCCTATTGGGATAATTCTCCATAGGTGTGGGGTGTTTCCAGGTGAAGACCAATCTAGGTCATGTAAGTGCATGATGTGGTGTGGGGGATGCTTGGGAAAGGGGTGCAATTATGACAAGACAATGTAGGTCTTACCTATGGGTGCCTCTGAAGAGGGTGAGTTGCACCTTGTCATGGATGCAATTGTTTCCTAGCCCATTCAATGCCTTTTTACTTTTTATCTTATTTCTTTTTCTTTCAAGAGAATAACATGATGACACTTCCCTGGCTTGGTGACTAGTGGTGACAATGTTACCCACAATCATTTCACAGAGATGAGAAGGTTGGCTCGTGATGAGACCCCCTTTCTCTTCGCTATGCCACCAAGAGATACTACCCTGGAATGGTGACCAGATGAATAGTAGTGTCATACCGCTACATGCCCATGGACCTAATAGGATGCCTCGTGATGAGACCCCCTATCCACCAACTAGGTATTGAGTTTTATCTTATTTTATGGGTCCCCCCTTTTCTTGATAAGAAACCTTTTATTGCTTTCTCGAGGATCCTTGGGCAAAGTATCTCAAAGTTTGATCTTTGGCTTTTAAATTTTTCCAGCTACTTTTACCCTCTAGGCCTTTATCCCCTTCTTCCCACAAGGCAAGGTACAACCCTTACTAGCTTGAAAAACCCAATGCCCGAGCCAATGTAGGGGATAGATGAGAGGGAAGATGATGAAAAGTGATAAGTATGGAAGGAATAGATGATGACCTTTCATAAACCCACCCAGTGGAAACTCACTCCTAAGGGAACCAACTTGCTAGGTCATTCTGCCATCCCCCCCAGGTATGGACAAGTCAAAAGGCATAAAGTCCAAGAAAACGTCATGAAGCAAAAGAGAATTAAATGAACATATTCAAATGTTTTGAGAATTAGAGTGACACATACCATGATGCACATACTCATTATCTCATGGAGCAAGACCCACTGCTACTTCAGGACCAGGCCAATGGGATGGATGCTGCTGCTACTGACAGAATGTAGGCACTGAAGAAGAAGGATGGGCCCTCTAGGGCTAGGCTCAAGTCAATATGACTCTCAGTACTCCACGTTTAGGACCTGTGGGCCTCGAGACATAATCTCCTTAGTTATCCCTAGGATAGGGGTTAACACTTCCAATCAGATAAAATCTCCAAACTCTCAAGGCATATACAATTGCTAATAACTCCAAGTCGTGTGTTGCATATTTCTCCTCATTCTTTCTCAATTTCCTTGAAATGTAAGTGATCAGTCAACCGTTTTGCATAAAAACTCCACTTAAACCTTCCTTGGATGCGTTCGTGCATACAAAGATTTCCTTTTCCATGTCGAGGACTTTCAGTAATGGTGTTGTTGTCAACAACTCTTTAAGATTTTGAAATGCTTATGTGCATTTCTCTATCCAAAAAAACTTCTTGTTTTTCTTTTTCAATTCCATGATCGAATTTGCTATCTTCGAAAACCTTCGACGAACCGTCGGTAATATCCTGCTAAACCCATAAAGCTACGTACTTCTTGTACATTCGCCGGAGTTGACCATTCCATAATATCCTCTACTTTCCCTAGATCCACAACAATACCTTATCCCGATATGATATGTCCCAAGTAATGAATCTTTGATTGATAAAAAAAACATTTCGATAGTTTCTCGTATAATTTGTTTTCTCTTAGACATTGTAGAACCAATATCAAGTGTTCGTCGTGCTCTTCTATATTCTGAGAATAAATCAATATGTCATCAATACATACTTTAACAAACTTGTTCCAATATTCACGGAACACCCCATTCATCAAACTCATGAATACCCTCAGGGCGTTCATCAAAACGAACAGTAAAGTTGTAAACTCATAATGTCTGAATCTTGTCTTAAATGTGGTCTTGGGGATATCTTCCTCCTTAATCCATAATTCATGATATCCCGATCTCAAGTCAATCTTCGAAAACACCGTCGCTCCCTTCATTTGGTCAACCAAATCATCTATTCTTAACAATAGATACTGGTTCTTGATCGTTTCTTTGTTCAATTGACAATAGTCAATACAAAGTCTCCATGATCCATCCTTCTTTCGCAAGAAAATAATCGGTGCACCCCAAGGCGACACACTTGGACATATAAGTCACAAGTCCAACAATTCCTCCAATTGCATTTTCAAATTCTACAATTCAGGCGTTGACATCCGTTATGGAGTTCTCACTATCGGTTTAGTTCCAGGTTTCAAGTCTATTGTAAACTCCAACTGTCTTTCGGGCAGTAAACCTGGAAACTCTTTTGGAAATACGTCTGCAAACTCTTGTACTACATGAAGGTTTTCTAATCCTTCCGCCTTTCCCTTTTCATTTAACACTAATATTGCATATATCTTGCATCCTTTGCGCATTCTCTTCTGCAATTGTAGGGAAGAAATAAACCTCAAGGATACTCCCTAGTTTCTTCCTACAATTACTCTACTTTGTCCCAAATCATCCGTCAAACTTAACTGTTTCGTCTTACAATTAAGTATCACATCATGCGATTCCAACTAGTCCATGCCTATCACTATATCATAAGATCCTAATATCATGACGTATAGGTTTGCCTTCGTTACAAAATCTTCCAAGTTAATGATACACTCCGTAACCTTTCCTCCAACTTTTTGTTTGGCACCAGACACCATTTCTACGTATTTGAACTCGTCCTGATTGACTGCCTTACCTTAATTCTCTTTAGCGTGGCACTAGAAACAAAGATCCTTGTATCACCTGGATCTATTAAGATACTAAAATTTTGATCGACAATCATACTTGATGTCTCGAGCACAATGGACTAGATTGGTGCTCGGCCTGGACTGGTGTTGGCAGAGACTAATTGACAAATTGAGAAGGAAGTGTTGATGACATAGAAAGTACAAGTGGAGGAAGTTATATTCTGGGAAGAATGCATACAATTTTCATTCAGTATTTTGTCCATTCCTTCTTTAGACCTTGAAGTATTTTTTATTGCTCGGAATGAAATTTGATGAAAACTCTACACATTTGTCCAAGGAAACCTCATAATCCTTTGTGAGCGGTGTATGTAACTTTGAGAGTTGACATGGTTTGAGGTATCTATTTTGCAAAATAAAATACAAGTCCACAAAGATATTCTATACATTGTGACCAACATTGACCATGTTCAGGAAAGGTTTTTGGAAGAACATCTCAATGGTGGTTTGATGAAATTCAGGCACTACCAAACCAACAACATACCTGTGACAATGGAAGATCCCTTAGAAGCTATGAAGGCATATATCAACTTGAAGATTCAAAGCACATGGAGATGTGATAAGTTGTATATGGTCATTTTTTTTGTATAATAGTAGACCATTCATTTTTTAGCAGTAGATTGTGAGCAAATGTTGAAGCATGCCAATCTTATCAGTTGTGAGTAGCTAATAGTACTGTGATAGTGAAACATCTAGTAAGTTTTTGGTAACTTTTTAAATAATTAGCAAAAGGACCACTTCATGAGACTGACGGTAAAACATAGAAGACTCAACGACTACAAGAAAATATAGTACATGCATAGGGGGAGCTATTTTAAAAAAATACGAGAGAAAGTACAGTCTAAGGAGGAGAAACAAAACAAAAAGAACTATGCAAAAAAATATGAAGCATATTCCCATCAAGTACCACTTCCTAAGAGAACGAGTAGTTGAAGAGAGTGTCAATATGGAATACATTTCTACCAAGGAATAAGCTGCAAATATTTTTACCAAACCCCTTCCCAGAGAAACATTTGCATATCTTAGATAGAAGCTGAGAGTGATATCCCTCTCATCTCATTAGTTAATAAGAACAACTCAGGGAAAGCATACCTTTTCTATTGATGTCAAAGGGATATAATTACATATAGGGGGAGAGTTGCAGACAGGGGGAGGAGAATTACAAATAGGGGGAGAGTTGTAGACAAGGGAAAATTCTTTCTATTTCTAGAGTATTATATGTTTTTGAGTACAAGGTTGTCATCAATGACAAAGGGGGAGATCGTTGAATAAATTAATTTCATTGATGTCAAAGGTAAGTAAGTATTCACATATAAATATTCAAAGGAAATGTGACTTTCATAAATACAATAGTGGAAATAGATTAGAAATGAAGTTATGTGAAAGTGGAGTGGAAATGAAGTTACGTAAAAGTGGAGTAAAACTTGAAAGTAGATTAGAAATGAAGTTACCTAAAATATGAGTAAACATGGAAGTGGATTAAAAAACCTAAAAGTGAAAGTGGAATAAAAGTGCACATGGTTTTAAAACCCATGGTGGTATTTTACCCATGGCATGTTGAAAAATAAATTAAAAAATAAAAAGGGAGAACTTAATTATTTATTTAATAAAAGTCTTGTCTTTTCAAATAAACATGTCTTTTCATGTAGAAATAATGGTAAAGTATAAAAGGAGAAGAGATTTGTGAGAAATAATGGGAGTGTGGGTGAAAATGTAATATTCTTGTGCATATTATTTGAGGAATATTCTTGTGCATATTATTTGAGGATTGACGATTGAATATCATTTAAGGAGAAATGATTAAATATTAGTGAAGATCAGATCCGGTGTTCTAACAAATAGATTTGGCGTTCTAGAAAACAAAACATGTAAAGGAAAATCTAAGGAAGAACTAGAAAAAGAAGCAAGAAGATATAGTGAAGGCAAAGCAAAAGAAGGAGTGAGCGTCGAGCAAATATGGAAAAAGAAGAAGGAGTGAGCGTTGAGTAGATATGACCAAAGCATGAGTGATTTCCAAGCTGATCTGGCGAAAGAAGAAGTAGGGAGTGTAGAGAATATATGGTGAAAGAAGTAACAATCACATAGCAAACAATTGAAGTAAATTCATATGAAGAACTTATAAAATTGTAAGTAGTTTGGTGCCTACATAATAAAAAACTGTAGAGATTGGTGTCTCTAGTAAGTTGGTGCCTACAAACAAATAGGGGATTGGTGTCTCTTGTAGGTCGGTGCCTACAAACAATAAAGAGGATTGGTGTCTCATGTAGGTCAGTGCCTACAAAAAACAAAGGGGATTGGTGTCTCATGTAGGTTGGAACCTACAAAAATTAGAGGGGATTGGTGTCTCTTGTATGTTGGTTCCTACAAACATTTTTAACCGTAGATTGGTGCCTACAAATTTATAAAAATAAGTTTTTGTGTTTTTCTCCCAAAAGAGTTTCCATGTTAAATATTGTATCTTTTAATTGTTACATTTATGTGATTTCTTCATTATGGTTTGTTAATGTTAAAAAGAAAAATATAGCCTTATACTGATTCACCCTCCCCCCTTAGTACAAGTGTGTGCTCAACACACCTTTGTATTTCACATTCTAGGATATAGTTTTATGGTAAGTGTGTTTTTAGATTCCTATTTTCCTCCTCGTACCTTATCTCTCGATGAAGTGTCAATGTGAAAAAAATTAAGGTGATTTCATTATTGTATTGTATTATATATTTGTATTATTGAAATGAATACGTAAGAGAGATATTATGGATTAAGGTCTTTTTTCCAATTTATTTATCTCCAGTATTTCTTGTGTTTTATATTTTATCAACTGGTATCATATCTCAAGGGCTTGATAGCTTCACATGGTAGTTTTCGACGGGAGGAGAGGTATAACTAGGGTATGCAACAAAATATGAGCAATTGGTATATAGGCTACATCATCGAGGAAAAAGTAAGTGTCATACATTTTTAGTGGAAAAGTTAAGAAGCCAATTTTTTATTAATTTAAGATGCAAATTTGTTTTTTTTCATAAATGCTCCATTTCAATTGATATGTCCTATCAAATCCACCATTTTTTTGTTTGAGCATCTTCAGCATAGATATATTTGATTGACTACTACACATTCTTGTCATTGCTTTTGATTCGACCATTGTTGGAATTTACTCCTTGCATAAAGTTTTGAGACCCTCTGCTCAGTTATCACCCTCTTTCTTCCAGCAAGATCGATTTTCAAACTGGAATACCCACCTTGGATATGAAGGTATGATCCTCCCTACTGTAACATGATAGAATTCCCTGCGATTTCAGAATCTGAATTAAATTGACTCAAATCCAATTGTGTCTTCCAAACCATAGCTCTCCTATTTAATGGAATATTAAAGTTACTTCTGATCTTATAAGCTGCACGTTAGTTGCAATAGGCAATTTCCTTTGCAATGGGCTTCTGATCTACCTCACGCACAGATTGAAGAACTATTGGCTTCCCTTGATCATTGTGATCCACACCTACATGTTTTTAGCACAAAATCTGTCCACAATCCTTGCGTTCACACAAATAAGAATTTAATGCGCCAATAGCAGAGGACAACCATGGAAAGATCATAGAATCGTAACAGACTATGCACATAGACCAAAAATATGCACCATGGCCCAATCTCAAGGATTGTGATGATAAGCAACGAAACATTGTGAAGAGGACAATTGAAGATAACAACTAGCGAACCAGTGCTCCACCAGCAATATCCAATCAACAACCTACAATAGGACACACTTTAAGAAATAGCAATCCACGTGCATAATCACACATCCCACAACGATCTGGACCAACAAACAAGAATCTGATCACACCAAAGAAAAGTGCACTCATCAATAAAAATGTACAGCTGAAAACTATCTACAAAGAAAAATAAGTGGCAGCACTGTAGGATAACTCCATTACTTCTCTCGGCGTTTTCTCTCCCCTAGCGTACATAAACGCCGAGTCCCCCCTGTCTTCTCATCTAACCTCTGGCACTTTGAATGATTCCTTTCCAGCATGCGTTTCAGTCTTGGTGCCCATTACGCATCATCTCTTCAGACTGGTGATGAGAACGCAACCCCTGTCTACTCAAACCCTAAATCACACGACCAAATGACATTTTCCCAAACCCTAACAAAACTATAATTCGACGCAACTGTTCTACGACGAGACCGTTCAATATCCAGCACATGGTATCTCTCCAGCATGTGGCAAACAAACAATGCGATTCGACCATTCTCCTATTCAAACCCTAAATCGTGTCGTTATATCTATTCATTGTCATGCCATATCTCTCACGATGCTCGACGGCTGCACCTCACTTGCCCCTGTAGTTGCACCTCACTTGCCCCCGTCGCAGGCTTGCAAAATTTCAATTGCATTGGTTTGACCTAACAGCAGTCACCCATGTGGTCGTGGTATTGTTAGAATAAAGCTTACTTTAGTAAGAGATAACTGTTGTAAGTGTGAGTTTCAACCATTACTATTGTAACTGTGAGTTTCTAGGTTTACTATTTTTAGCTCATATATGTAACCTCCATTTGTTTGTTAAGTAATGAAAACATTTTGTGTTGTGTAAATTAATTCTTCAAATTTTAATTTGGTATCAGAGCGAAAAGGAAAGAGGCGGATCGCTTGGTCTGTGGTTTGCGCGATCTGCTGAAGAGACTGCTGCTCGCTTCCAGCGTATGCGTGAAGGCTGAAGTGCAAATTCACGAATTGAAGAAAACGCGTGGGTTCTTTATGTTGATGAGCAAGCCGTGAGAACGGGTGGAGGGCCATTGCAGGCCGTGTGCGAGTGAGGGAGATCTGGAGCTACTGCGTGGACTCGTGAGATTTGCATGATGGTGCTACTGCGTGGACTCGTGAGATTTGCATGAGTTAATGAGTGAATTTAGTTGGGAATTGGTGCGTGGTGCAAATAGTAAGTTTTCTTATGGAGTGATATGGTGCAAATCGTAAGTTTTTTTTTATGGAGTGATTTGGTGCATGTAAAACATAAATTTTGTTTTCCGTTGGAGCATTGAAAGAGGAAGGGTGAGTTTTATGAGTAATTCACGATTTGCATGCATGCATATGTGGAGCATTGAATAAGATTTGCATGCGTTGGATTGTTTGAGAGTGAGGTATAAAGTTTTCTTTTAAATAAAAAATGGGGATATTTTGAATATTAAAGTGAATGCATGTGGATAAAGTAAATGC